>CM060179.1:48884429-49084429 GCA_030549775.1 Tamarix chinensis | reverse complement strand
AGTATGTTATATGCTGACCACCCGTTTCATGGGTATTTCTTGTTCCCATGAGTAGAAGGCCCTGTTGAGTTTGTGCAGGTAGGAGACACCATTTTTGATACCTATGATACTTATAAGGTATTGAGCGGGGCTGAGAATTGACCATAAGACTTGACATGGGGGCCCAAGAGCGATGTAGACCAGGCTCTCTTTTACCCCTATTTACTTATGTTTCATTTTACTTTGATTTTGTTTTATTGTATTGTACCTTTTATCTCTTTTGGGAACTTTCATTATGTACTCTATTAGGTTGTAATAACTTTTTAATGCTCACTTTGATTCCCGTGTTATGAACATTTCAATTTTCTATAAATATTAGTTTTTAAGTATGTCTAATATGTTGTGAAAATATTTCCTTAGCCTTGTGGTTGGTACGAGATTGCCTGGGGGCAGTCCATGGCTAGCCCTCCACACATCATCAATTATGATTAACTCCCTAGCAAGCTGGTCATAATCTAACAGGAAATACTCCCCCTCTATAAACCTGGGATGGGGGATGCTTGTCACAAAAAAATCTCTATACACCTCTCTTGTTGTATTCCACGGCTTTACTAAAGGCAAGGTCCTCAAAAGGTGGTCCAATTGAAACATATAAGGCCTAATATAATGGTTGGCATCCACCATACGGTTTAGCTCACTAGCAAGCCACCTAACATGGAATCTGATGTCTCCTCTAGGTGACATTCTAAGGTGTATAAAGGGTAGTCTAGTCATTCCAAAAGACATCCTAGGAAATCCTGCAAGACAAAAAATTTCAATTTAGAACGCATAAACCAATCCACTTTCTAACAAAATAATTCCTCAAACCTCCAATCAAAATTAAGCTCATTCCTTTATACCATAGTTTACCAAAAAACACACTAGGGATACCAAATCCAAGGGTAAGACCAAAGCAATAATAACTCCTAACTCATAATCCTCACAAGGCTAAACCAAGTTTCAAAACATTTAGGAAATGGAAGCTTTCGAAAATTGAAGAGAGGATTTTAAAACCAAAGCTTTGATACCAACTTGTAACACCCCCATTTTTAGTACTTAAAAATTTTGTTTTGTGGAAGCATTAATTACCAAAGATAATGGGTGTTACCACCACACTTAGCATAAGTCTAATTCCCTCACCTTTCTTATTCCAAGTGCTAAGGCTAAACAAACCAAACCAAACACAAATCAGTGGAAATAAAAGAGATTACATAAATAAAGATTACAGATAAATATTTTTCATACAATAACAATAATTAGAATATAGCTAGGGACATAAGAGTCCAAAGGAAAACCGATACAACAAAAAATAGTACATGTAGGTATAATACTGGTTTGCCCAAACTCTTAGACCCATATACCCATTCTAAGAATGGAACATCTTCCCAAGGGCTCCACTTATCATGGCCACTCTTATAAACTTTATGCCACTCCATAGCCTTCATATAGTTATCTGCAAATATAGTATTAGTATGAATTCCTTGTACTAGGTATTTTCAAAATCCAGATTGATTAAGTTTCAAGATTTTATTAGCGTAATTTGATGTAAACAATTAATCATTTTAATTTTGATTTGTTTTATGAATTTATCGACGATTTCAAATTCATATTTGAATTTAATTAATTGTTGTCGTTGTGAACCATTTAAGATAAATTCGTTTACGACCATGATTTTATTATATTCTTATGATTTCGACGTTCGGTTAAAAATATGTATTCCCATTCTCTCTTGTATTTTGATTTTTAATATTTTAGATTCGTTTCCGATTACAACTTCGTCGTGTGATTACGACTTTATTTTGGAGTTAAATTTCGTTAACAATATATATTCTTTAAATTCTGGAATTTCTGTTTAAATAGTTAAATTTATTTTAATGATTTTATCTGTAGAAAATATTTTCATCTTTAAATTTATTCATTTTCAGAAATCGTTAATATTTTCGGGAAGTTTTAGTTTAACAAGATTTCCGAAGCTTATTTATGAATTTCTTTCCGAAATTAATTTTCTTTCGTTTTACCTTTTTGGTTTGCGGAAAATCTGTTTTGAAAATTTTAAAATTACTCGGTGTATTAGAATTTGACTTAAATATTTTCTTATATGTTTTGAAATACTATTTTGAGGTCTTATAATTTATTTCCGTAAATAATATAAATTTTTACGTTCGTTGGTAAATTCTTCTGAAATTATTTCCGAATTTCTTAATATAACTATTTTATTAATTATAAGTCTTTGGATCCGTTCAAAATAAATTTTTATTTAATAAACTTTAGATAAAATATTCCAATAAAAATTTTAGATAATTAGTATTTCATTTTATAATTGTATTTGTATAAAAAAAAAACTGAACCACGACCGGCCGACCCCCTCCGTCTTCTTTCCTCTTCTCTCTTCCCTCCCTTATATTCCCTTTCCCTGCTCCCGACCTCTGCTACCCCAACCCTTGCTCCCTGTTCGCAAACCCTAGCTTCCCAGCCGCCTCCTTCTCCACCGGCCGCCACTGCGAACAGCCGCAGCCAGAGCTATAACCGCGAGCAGTACAGCAGCCCACCAAAGTAGGAGCAGCAGCTGCGACCGAACCAGCAACAGCGGCAGCACAGCAGCAGCAAGCGCAGGTCGTGTCGCCGCCGCCGGTCACCGTCAACACCTGTTGACCACCGGTGAGCTGTCCCTGTTCCCCGACGAAGCTCCCCCGGCCTTCCTTTGCCACGGTTTTTGTGTGGTATAATTTTCTCAAAAACCCTAATATATATTTGATTAATTGGGTAAGTTTTAGCTTGTGATAAGCTAAATTAATTGTTTGATAATGTATATATGTGATGTGAGATTGTTTTGGATAAGTTAATTGTATTGTTTAGGTTGGATTTCTGGAAAATAAAGTTTTTGGCTGGGTTATGCCCGAATTTTTCAGATTTCGTTCGATTTAGCTATTTTTGATAAATTTATTATACAAAGTGTTTTAAAATGTATCCAATTGAATTTTGGAACCGTCAATTTGAGAAATTTATGCACGTTTTATCAAAATTTGATTCCTAGGTCGAAACCCGGGTGTAATAAATTGGGTCGCGTAAATGAATTATTTCACTCGATTGATTTTATAATATCGTTTGAAATGTATTTAATTTCATATCGCAAGCGTTAATTTGGGAAAATTGTGCGTAATTAATCGGATTTGGATTTTTAGGTCAAAACTCCCGCGAGTTTAAATTGGATTGTGTAATCAAGTTATTTTATTCAATTGACTATAGAAATTACATTAGAATATGTTTAATTACATTTCCAAACTGTCAATTGATATGTTTTGGAAAGAATTGATCGGATTTGCGTTCCGGGCTCGAAAACCCTAATTGTGCTAAATTGTGTATTTCTTTTACTAGTTTTGAGCAATTGGTTATTTGATATGTTATAAAATGTGTTTAATTGCATTTCTAAACATTCAATTTGATTAATTTATAGAATTTTAACAAATTGTATTTTCGGGCCTAAAACCCTAAATTTCAAGTGAAATTATGAAATCGATTACTCCTATTGTTGTTTTTCTAAAATTCAATGTATAGAAATAGTTGAAATGGTATTAATTGCTTTCTAATACCTTTAATTTGAATTAATTAAATTGAATTACTTGATTTTGTGTCGTGGGCTTTAAAACCCTAATTTTCGGGGATGATTTTAAAAGATTGATTTTGCTATGTCTATTTTATCTAATCAAATTCTATCATTGGGTTTTAAATCATTTAAATTCTATTTTAACGTAATCGGTTTGGATTTGGTTCTATGTAAATGGTTAGGTTACCTATTTAGTTGTAAAACCTAAGAAATAAGTTATTTTTGATAAATTAACTTATGAGCGATTATTCTTTCTCAGTCTTGCCAAATTAGTTGGAAATGTCCCAAGTGGTCTTTGTATTAGTTCGTTTTGATTTATATTTAATCTTAAATTATTGATAGAGGTATACTTTTGATTCCTAAGTTTTGGGAACGTTTTTCAAGAAAGATCGTTTGTGTTCGTTTGCGTTTATTTAATTATAATATGTGAATTATTAATTGATAAGATAGTTTCTAACTTAGTTTCAATTTCTATTGGCGATCTAGGAAAGCTTTATTGTGGATCCTCGAACTAGTGATCTCTTTCTCCTTCTTACCTCGCTTATTTAGCTTCGGATCCAAGTAAGTCTCTACTTACCTCTACTTATGGGTGTTTAGTAAGGACGAAGCTATGACCTTATGCTATGTGTGATGTGATGTGTTGATGGATGGTGAGTATGCCATGTTAATGTGTATTATGCATGTGTTATGAATAACCTATTTTGTGTAGCGCAACGTGGATAATGAGGTATGATGTGTGTGCCTTATATCATACGAGCATGACCTGTTCCATGTTTGATGTTTGATGATGTGACATGATATGGCCCTCTAGGAAATGCATGCTAGGGTTTTGGTAGCATGAAATGATAATAAAAGAACGGGAAAGTGGACGTTTGGGAAGCCTGCATTAAGTATCTAAATTCTTCATGGGGATGAATCTTACGTGAGAAAAGTTGATTTAGGAAGTAAATAAGAAAATGACAAAGTTATGGGTCCACTGGAGACTTGGGTGCAAAATTTTACGTGAGTCGATGTAAGGGTGTAGAAGGGACCCAATTAGGGCTTGGGAGAAATTGGGGAATTTGAAGGGGTACAAGAGTAAAAATGATTAAGGGAGAGTAGAGTATGGGTTCAGAGTGAGAATTCTATTATATAAAAGATGAGGATGGGTTTCCTTGTGAAAGAAGAGACTTGGGGATGAAAAGAGAGATGTTACTTGTGGAAGAAGTAAGGTGCTAGGGTCTGATGTGGCCAACTAGGGTTTTACCGAGTACATGCGAGGTCGAGGAATAAAAGGATATGCCTTGGGCTTTGACTTAATAAGGGTGAGATGTGGGGTGAAGAATGAGTAATGGTAAGGTAAGTGAGAAGAGGTTGGGCCACATAGGTCAACCTAGGGTTTCCAAGGGGAAAACCCTAGAGGTTGAGAATAGGCGAGATTGATGTCGTAGGGTGTTGGCTTTAACCTACACTTCCAGGAGTTGGCCTTTCATTATATGTGAGTTTAAGGGGGGAAATAATATCGGAGTGTGATTTGGGGTGCACGAGTCTCAACATATGGGATGGGCCCTCTTGAAAGGAAAGTAGTAGAATGTAGTGGGCATGCATGTTAGGGGTGATGTGTGATTTAATAAGACACTGATAAGACATTTATCATGTAAAGCGAAAGATGTTGAGCCGAGCCCATGATCCGGTCCACCGACAATAATAGTGGATCAGAGGCGTTCTGCCCTGTGCGTTTATTTTCCGGTCCACCGGCTATAATAGTGGATGAGAGGTGTTTTGCCCTGTGCATTTATTTTCCGGTCCACCGGCTATAATAGTGGATCAGAGGTGTTCTGCTCTGTGGGTTATCTTTCGGTCAACCGACTATAATAGTGGTTGATCTCGTGCTCGACAAACAAAACGAATAAGTTAATCCATGGGAAAGATACTAAGTACCTTAAGCAAAACACCATGTGAGTTAGGGCCATGATCCGGTCTACCGGCTATAATAGTGGATCTGAGGCGTTCTGCCCTGTGCGTATAGCTTACGGTCCACCGGCTATAATAGTGGGGCTCCCGCACTTACATGGACTATTAAAGAATATGTGTGAAATGAACATATTATTAATGAGAATAAAGAATAAGTCTAATTGGACAATGGTCAGCTTTTATTATCAGTATTACTACATGCTGCTTACGTGAGTATGTCACGCGTTGAGTTTCCAATAATATGGATTATTCCTACTTGAGGCGCATGAGCCACTTTATATTTCGGTTATACCATGCTTATATGTTTAAATGGGACGTTACATATGTTTCATATGTTACTATAAGTGTATGGCAAGATTCATGTTGTGGGTTGTGAATATGTATGATATTGTATCAACGTATTGTATCATAATTTAATATGTACTCGATGTTATAGTTTACGTCTCTCCCATAAACTAGGGTAGTGGAACTTACTCAGTATTGGACCCGTACTGATACTGCCTTGGTTGAATGGGTCCTGTGATGATCCACCGATGGTGGAGAGCAGATCTCTTGTGCAGGTTTAAGATCGGATACTGTTTTGGGGTGGAAGGCCTAACTTGAGTGAGTAGGCAATCCGGATATTGATCCTTCGGGATTTGTTTTTGTTTAGCTATATTTTGTATTACATTCCTGTTTAGGGAAACATATTCTGGGGTTGTAATCCTAAATCGTATTCTAACTTTTGTTTGTCTTACCACTTATTGATCCTTTGGGATTTTTTTTGTTGGCTATATTTTGTATTACGTTTCCCATTTTAAAGAAAAAAAATGTATTATGGGGTTGTAATCCTAAATCGTATTCTTACTTCTGTTTGACTTATATCTTATTAATGTTTTATGCTAAATGTCGTATTGCATTTTATGATACTTCGTACTTAATGATGATCGGATTTAGCCTTAAAACTTAGTCCTGGAACGGTAGGAGTGAACCGGTCTGGTACTAAGTGTGGTGGTAACGCCCCTAAGTTTACAGTTTTATCTTTCACTTCTGCTAAACCTTTTGATTTAAACAAAAATTTTCAGTAGTAAATTTGGGGGTGTTCCAAGTTGGTATCAGAGCTTTTGGTTGTTGAGAATCGGGTTTCGGTTAGATATTCGGTTCTCACGATCCTAAATATTTTAATTGAAAATGTATTTGCCTTCTTTCAAGTGATTTTTTAAAAAATCTGGATTAGCTTGTGAGGATAGTGTGATTGGGTAGTATTAGTGGCCTTGTGATTTGCTATTGTAATTATGTCTTTGAATATGGTTCCTTGTTATTTGACTTACTTGACTTGTGTAATCTTTAAATTTTATGTGTTGTAGTTAATATCATTTTGTAATTAGTTTGCTCTTAAGGGGGTAGTGACCCCACTACGTTAACCCTAGTCTTGCAGGTTTGGTGGATTGATAACCTTAACGTATACCTTGTCGGATATATTATGATGTGACATAAATTTTAGTCTATTTTGGTTGAGTAGTTTCACTTTTTTGAGTTATAAGAAATTTAGGCTTGTAACCCTGATGGTGATGTTTAAATAGATGTATCATTTTCAATTGGGAGAAGCCTAGAATTGTGATGATGATAATGATAATGTTGAGATTTAGATTGAGGTGTTCATGTTCATAAATAGAGTGTAGGGTACCTAATTTACCCTAGTGATTTTAACGATGCAGTATAACTTTCATTATGGGTTTATATCTAGTTCCCGTTTATTAGCATTCAATCACAGGTTGCTATAGTAGTAGCATTTTCAAATTTAAGCGTTTAGACTATCATGGTTATAGCGTATATTAGAGAGCTCGTTAGTGAAGTGTTTTGGGTTAAGAATTTTCTTCGACCTAGGTGTATGTGGTTGATGTGTAAGAGGACCTTTTATGAGTCGTTGAGTCAAGTGTTAGCCTTGTTTTCTTATCCGATGTTATGGATATAACTCATTGTGTAAGGTTTTATGTGCATATTATGTATTGGTTGTGTTATTAGAGTTGTGTAACCTTTAGAATTTTCGTTCCTTTATTCTATTTGAACTTTACATTATACTTTCTGTTATTCTTTTGTAAGAGCTTATTTTAAAGAATAATATTTTTGTAAATTGTTTTGACCTTAAGTCTGTAATCCTTCCTTATTTGAGTTCTATTGTATTTGATCTGGTAAGCATCGATTTTACTTCTTTTATTTTACTTCCTATTCCTTGTCTTCATTCAAACTTGCTTGGTTTAGTTTCGTAAAAATCGTTTTATTTTCTTCAGATTTACCTTTAAACTACTCATTGCGTAATGTTTTATTCAATCGTTTTGTCAAGTTTTCACTACTTAGGTTTTGGTGAACTTTGAGGACGAAGTTCCTTTTTAAGGGGGTAGTGATGTAATACCCCATATTTTCAAAATCCAGATTTATTAAGTTTAATGATTTTATTAGCATAATTTGATGTAAACAATTAATCATTTTAATTTTGATTCGTTTTATGAATTTATCGACGATTTCAAATTCATATTTGAATTTAATTAATCGTTGTCCTTGTGAACCATTTTAGATAAATTCGTTCACGACCATGATTTTATTATATTCTTATGATTTCGACGTTTGGTTAAAAATAGGTATTCACATTCTCTCTTGTATTTTGATTTTTAATATTTTAGATTCGTTTCCGATTACAACTTCGTCGTGTGATTACGACTTTATTTTGGAGTTATATTTCGTTAACGAAATATATTATTTAAATTATGGAATTTCTATTTAAATAGTTAAATTTATTTTAATAATTTTATCTGTAGAAAATATTTCCGACTTTAAATTTATTCATTTTCAGAAATCGTTAATATTTTCGGGAAGTTTTAGTTTAAAAGGATTTCCGGAGCTTATTTATGAATTTCTTTCCAAAATTAATTTTCTTTTGTTTTACGCTTTTTGGTTTGCGGAAATTCTGTTTTGGAAATTTTAAAATTAGTCTCGGTTTATTAGAATTTGACTTTAATATTTTCTTATATGTTTTTAAATACTATTTCGAGGTCTTATAATTTATTTCCGTAAATAATATAAATTTTTACGTTCGTTGGTAAATTCTTCCAAAAGTATTATCGAAATTCTTAATATAACCATTTTATTAATTATCACTCTTCGGATCCGTTCGAAATAAATTTTTATTTAATAAACTTTAGATAAAATATTCCAATAACAATTTTAGATAATTAGTATTTCATTTTATAATTGTATTTGTATAAAAACAAAGCTGAACCACGACCGGCTGACCCCCTCCGTCTTCTTTCCTCTTCTCTCTTCCCTCCCTTATTTTCCCTTTCCCTACTCCCGACCTCTGCTACGCCAACCCTTGCTCCCTGTTCGCAAACCCTAGCTCCCCAGCCGCCTCCTTCTCCACCGGCCGCCAGTGCAAACAGCCGCAGCTAGAGCTACAATCGCGAGCAACGCAGCAGCCCACGAAGTAGCAACAGCGGCGGCGGCAGCACAGCAGCAGCAAGCGCAGGTCGTGCCTTCGCCGCCGGTCACCGTCGATGCCTGCTGACCACAGGCAAGCTGTCCCTATTCCCCGACGAAGCTCCCCCGGCCGTCCTTTGCCCCGATTTGTCAGTTTTTGTGTGGTATAATTTTTTTAAAAACCCTAATATATATTTGATTAATTGGGTATGATTTAGCTTGTGATAAGCTAAGTTTATTGTTTGATAATGTATAATTGTGTTGTGAGATTGTTTTGGATAAGTTAATTGTATGGCCGGGTTCTGCATGATTTTTTCGGATTCGTCCGATTTAGCTATTTTTGATAAATTTATTATATAAAGTGTTTTAAAATGTATCCAATTTCATTTTGGAACCGTTAACTTGAGAAATTTATACAGGTTTTATCGAAATTTGATTCCTAGGTCAAAATTCGGGTGTAATGAAATTGGGTTGCGTAAATGAATTGTTTCACTCGATTGATTTTATAATATCGTTTGAAATGTATTTAATTTCATATCGCAAGCGTTAATTTGGGAAAATTGTGTATAATTAATCGGATTTGGATTTTTAGGTTGAAACTCCCATGGGTTTAAATTGGATTGTGTAATCGGGTTATTTTATTCAATTGACTATAGGAATTACATTAGAATATTTTTAATTACATTTCCGAACCGAGAATTGATATGTTTTGGCAAGAATTGATCGGAGTTGTGTTCCGGGCTCAAAAACCCTAATTGTGCTAAATTGTGTATTTCTTTTACTATTTTTGAGCAATTGATTATTTGATATGTTATAAAATGTATTTAATTACATTTCTAAACATTCAATTTGATTAAATTTATAGAATTTTAACGAATTGTATTTTCGGGCCTAAAACCCTAAATTTCAAGTGAAATTATAAAATCGATTACTCGTATTATTGTTTTTCTAAAATTGAATGTATAGAAATATTTGAAATGGTATTAGTTGCTTTCTGATACCTTTAATTAGAATTTTTTAAATTGAATTATATGAGTTTGTGTCGTGGGCTTTAAAACCCTAATTTTCGGGGATGATTTTTTAAGATTGATTTTGCTATGTGTATTTTATCAAATCGAATTCTATATTTAGGTTTTAAATCATTTAAATTCTATTTTAACCTAATCGGTTTGGATTTGGTTCTATGTAAATGGTTAGGTTACCTATTTAGTTGTAAAACCGAAGAAATAAGTTATTTTCGATAAATTAACTTATGAGCGATTATTCGTTCTCGGTCTTTCCAAATTAATTGGAAATGTCCCAAGTGGTATTTGTATTAGTTCGTTTTGATTTATATTTAATCTTAAATATTGATAGAGGTATACTTTTGAGTCCTAAGTTTTGGACACGTTTTCCAAGAAAGATCGTTTGTGTTCGTTTGCGTTTATTTAATTATAATATGTGAATTATTAATTGATAAGATAGTTTCTAAATTAGTTTCGATTTCTATCGGCGATCTAGGAAAGCTTTATTGTGGATCCTCGAACTAGTGATCTCTTTCTCCCTCTTACCTCGCTTAGTTAGCTTCGGGTAGAAGTAAGTCTCTACTTACCTCTACTTATGGGTGTTTAGTAAGGATGAAGCTATGGCCTTGTGCTATGTGTGATGTAATGTGTTGATGGATGGTGAGTATGCCATGTTAATGTGTATTATGCATGTGTTATGAATAACCTGTTTTGTGTAGCGCAGCGTGGAAAATGAGGTATGATGTGTGTGCCTTATATCATACGAGCTTGACCTGTTCCATGTTTGATGTTTGATGATGTGACATGATATGGCCCTCTAGGACATGCATGCTAGGGTTTTGGTAGCATGAAATGATAATAAAAGAACAACGGGAAAGTGGACACTTGGGAAGCATGCATGGACTATCTAAATTCTTCATGGGGATGAATCTTACGTGAGGAAAGTTGATTTAGGAAGTAAATAAGATAATGACAAAGTTATGGGTCCATTGGAGACTTGGGTGCAAAATTTTACAAGGTCGGTATAAGGGTGTCTAAGGGACCCAATTAGGGCTTTGGAGAAATTGGGGAATTTGAAGGGGTAGAAGAGTAAAAATGATTGAGGGAGAGTAGAGTATGGGTTAAGAGTGAGAATTCTATTATATAAAAGATGAGTATGGGTGTCCTTGTGAAAGAAGAGACTTGGGGATGAAAACAATGAGGTTATTTGTGGAATAAGTAAGGTGCTAGGGTCTGATGTGGCTAACTAGGGTTTTACCGAGTACATGCGAGGTCGAGGTATAAAAGGATATGCCTTGGGCTTTGAGTTAAAAAGTGTGAGATGTGGGGTGAAGAATGAGTAATGGTAAGGTAAGTGAGAAGAGGTTGGGCCACATAGGTCCAACTAGGGTTTCCAAGGGGAAAACCCTAGAGGTTGAAAATAGGCAAGATCGATGTCGTAGGGTGTTGGGTTTAACCTACACTTCCAGGAGTTGGCCTTTCATTATGTGTGAGTTTAAAGGGGGAAATAATGTCGGAGTGTGATTTGGGGTGCACGAGTCTCAACATATGGGACGACCCCTCTTGAAAGGAAAGCAGTAGAATGTAGTGGGCATCCATGTTAGGGGTGATGTGTTATTTAATAAGACACTGATAAGACATTAATCACGTAAAGTGAAAGATGTTGAGCCGAGCCCATGATCCGGGCCACCGGTAATAATAGTGGATTAGAGGTGTTCTGCCCTGTGCGTTTATTTTCCGATCCACCGGCTATAATAGTGGATCAGAGGCGTTTTGCCCTGTGCATTTATTTTCCGGTATACCAGCTATAATAGTGGATCAGAGGCGTTCTGCCCTGTGCATTATCTTTCGGTCCACCCGCTATAATAGTGGGGGATCTCGTGCTCGACAAACCAAACGAATAAGTTAATCCATGGGAAAGATACTAAGTACTTCAAAAGAAACACCATGTGAGTCGGGGCCATGATCCGGTCCACCGGCTATAATAGTGGATCAGAGGCGTTTTGCCCTGTGCGTTTATTTTCTGGTCCACCGACTATAATAGTGGATCAGAGGCGTTCTACCCTGTGCGTATAGCTTCTAGTCCACCGACTATAATAGTGGTGCTCCCGCACTTACATGGACTATTAAAGAATATGTGTGGAATGACCATATTATTAATGAGAATAAAGAATTGGACTATGGTCAGCTTTTATTATCAGTATTACTACATGCTGCTTACGTGAGTATGTCACGCGTTGAGTTTCCAATAATATGGATTATTCCTACTTGAGGCGCATGAGCTAGTTTATATTTCGGTTATACCATGCTTATATGTTTAAATGGGATGTTACATATGTTTCATATGTTACTATAGGTGTATGGAAAGATTCATGCTGTGGGTTGTGAGTATGTATGATATTGTATCAACGTATTGTATCATAATTTAATATGTACTTGATGTTATAGTTTGCGTCTCTCCCATAAACTAGGGTAGTGGAACTTACTCATTATTGGACCCGTATTGACACTATCTTGGTTGAATGGGTCTTGTGATGATCCACCGATGGTGGGGAGCAGACCTCTTGTGCAGGTTTAAGATCGGATACTGTTTTGGGGTAGAAGGCCTAACTTGAGTGAGTAGGCAATCTGGATATTGATCCTTCGGGATTTGTTTTTGTTTTGCTATATTTTGTATTACATTCCTGTTTTTAGAAACGTATTCTAGGGTTGTAATCCTAAATCGTATTCTAACTTTTGTTTGACTTACCACTTATTGATCCTTTGGGATTTGTTTTGTTGGCTATATTTTGTATTACGTTTCCCGTTTTAAAGAAAAAAAAATGTATTATGGGGTTGTAATCCTAAATCGTATTCTAACTTCTGTTTGACTTATTTTTATTAATGATTTATGCTAAATGTTGTCTTGCGTTTTATGATACTTCGTACTTAATGATGATCGGATTTAGCCTTAGCACTTAGTACTGGAACGGTAGGAGTGAACCGGTATGGTACTAAGCGTGGCAGTAACGCCCCTGAGTTTACAGTTTTATCTTTTGCTTCCGCTAAACCTTTTGATTTAAACAAAAATTTTCAGTAGTAAATTTGGGGGTGTTACAACAATACCTGATAAGAGGTAACATACCCACTTTTCACATAATCATGCAATGATCCAACATATGGTTGAACAGAAGCATATGCCGTAACAATATATAATAAATCATGGATCAATACATAATTATAAATATATACCATTAGAGTGTCATGCTTAACATTCAACCATACTCAACCAAGCTACATCATTTCAAGGTACACAATAACCATATCAAAATCCATGGGCGAAGTCGATTAATCAAATCAATTCCAATTAACATAATAGGACACTAAGGCAACTACCGAACCATCAATCCAATATATACCAAAAATGAGGTAGGTAACTAAGGTATCCACCAAACCCAATAATACATACCAAGGCCATCAACAAGTATTCCCTTTATTATTTATATTATTAGAGGGGATATAATCAACTTAGGGACACTGAGGTACACCTGGTCATATTGGTGCACAAAGGCAACACAATACCCATACTGTAGAACCTAGGGAAACAACGGTACACCTGTTCATACCAATACACATAATCAACATAATATCCTCCAACCTTGGTTACCTAATCCTTAAGTATCAGTATCTCCTTTAGGGCTCGTAGGTCACCTATAGAGTAAATAAGGGCCTTGCGGGGGCATAGAGGCACACCAATGAACCAACTCAAATAAGAGCCAACACCTCATATCTAAGGTACATAACCCTAGAAAACAACCATTTCTAAATTTGAGATCTTCCACTTTATGTATGAGTATTTTATGAGGTGATCATAAACATTTCATACCGTATAATCATTATTATTTCCATACTTCACTATTTTTCATTATTTTCAATTATTCAAATAAAACCTATGGTCCTCGGTTTAGGTTAAAGTTAAAGTTAATTCTAAGGTTTGCCTATAAAAATTCTAAGGCCATCCTATGTCCAATTATTCATATTAGGTGTGTTAGGTCGAAAATGACTAAAATGCCCTTAAAACCCTAATTTCATAATTTTTATTGAATTCCGTACCAAATATTATTATTACAAGTAATTTGTGAAGAAAAGGATAAATGATAAGTATTCACAATATTTTAGCACATAAGTAAATTTTACGATTTAGCGATCGACTATATATTCCACTTTTCATGCATTTATTGAGTTGTGCCCTCAAAATCCTAATCATGCATTCTTCACATGTCACATATTCCATGAAAAGTGTACACAAATATTAAGCATAATATGAAATTTAATAGGATAATTTTCATCATAGTACATGTAGAAAAAGTCACTAACCAACCCTAAAACATGCGAATGACAATTATCGTATTCTAACTCTAATCATGCGTATATGTTTTTATGATTTTTATATCAACCCTAAATACCATATAATGTTAATCATGAATTACTTAAGATGGCATTTAAATCATCACTTGACAAGCATACAACCCTAATAAAACCCTAGGCATGCATATGTAATCCATACAACACGTTACTCATACATACACTCCACTTTCAATAATCACGGTTATGATTTATATAACATGTTATCATTTTATTATGCATGTCATAATACTTGAATAATATAGAACCCTAGCATGATTATAGATCTAAAAAAACCTAGCATACTTGCATAAAAAATCTACTACCTTATGAGTTATTGGATTTACCTAAATCCAAGCTTACACAAAAGCACCAAAAACCATCTTCTCCCGGATCTTCAAATATTACCTATTAAATTAATATCCAATACTACATATTAGTATTTAATATAACATAAAATTAACTCAAATTTAATTAAACTAACTCAAGAACAACTAACCAGCTAAAATAAGGCAGCAAGAAACAAAACAAAGGAGTAACTGGCGGAAGTTGCCGAGAAGGAGAGGAGGGGCAATGATTGTGTTGTGTGTTGCTAGGGGGTAGGAACACTGGGAAATTCTGTAGAAAGGGTAGGGGCTGCATCAAAGGAAGGTGTAGCAAGGGGGAGGATTGACAAGTTAGGCCGAAGCCAAGGGAAATAGATCGGCAAAAATAATCAAAAAGGGGGTGGGGGTTATGGTGATTTGTGGGCAGCTTGGGGGTTGTTTTGGCTAATCTTGCTGCATCTTAGGGGTGGGGAAATAAATCTCTTGCTGTAGAAAAAGGTAGGGCTACAGAAAGGATATGTGAAGCAACAGGAGGAGGTTTGGTGGAAGTTTCCGATGGGGTAAAAATGGTGGAAAGTAAGAACGATGATGGGATTTTTTTCTTGCGTGAGGGAGCTCTGGAGAAGGAGGGAGTGTGTGGGATGTTTGGGAGGGTTAAAACACGACACAAAATAGATAAAATTGAGAGTTTAAGAAGAGCATGGCGTGTAGAGAAAGGAAAAGTAAAACAAGGAGGAGGGAATCATGCATGGTAGGAGAGTGGCGTGATGGATGGTTGTACCAGGGAGGAAAGATAGGGTGAGTTTAGTAAATTTAGTATAGGGTATCGGTAAATTATTTAGGGCAAAATATCTAGGTAAAAATTATTTGGTTACCGGAATAGGTTAATTTAACGAAACGGATACCCGTTACGATCCAAACCTAAGTTTAAATTTTAATACACACCCTCTAGAATATTTTAACCTAATTAAATTGTATAACTAGTAAGTTGTATTCATATTACATATATTAACAATATATTTGATATCAATTATCATTAAATAATTATAATAATTAATACAAGTAATTGCCAGTTATAATTATTAGGATTTCTAAAAATGAGGTAATACAACTGATCACGGTGGTTGCACCCCTCGTGCTTGTATTTGTTTGTTTTAAACAAAAAATTTCAACTATAATTTTGGGGATGTTACAGTTAACTTTGGCTCCACTTGTGGTTTTTTATTTATTTAGGTTGATTAGTTATTTGGCTCCAGCCTTTAGTTGGGTTGCGATCCTCTAAGCCCTTACTACTTATCAGGTGGCCATTTTGGTAAGTCAGTTTCCCACACTCAAAATTTTAAAACTAATATTCTTTGTTATGTAGCCATATAAGTTAGGGGAATAATAAAAAGTTAATTAATGCATCTTAATTTATTGTTTAATATGAGTGGTTTACGTATTATCCTCATATAACGTATATATATTCATATGTATATGACTAGTACACTCTTTTGTATTTATGTGTTATTTATTTGTTCCCCTATCTAATTTGTTACATGTTTGAAATGAGTGTATAATGATCTATCATGTAAATGATGAGGAGATAACCAAGTGCAGAGAGAGTATGAACTTGTACAAGATGTTGATGACCTACATGGTTGGAAAAAGTGAGAGTGGTGGCCATTTAAAAAAATTATTTTTTGTCATT
Organism: Tamarix chinensis; assembly: GCA_030549775.1. Taxonomy (NCBI): domain Eukaryota; kingdom Viridiplantae; phylum Streptophyta; class Magnoliopsida; order Caryophyllales; family Tamaricaceae; genus Tamarix; species Tamarix chinensis. The sequence goes on along the minus strand of CM060179.1, from coordinate 49,067,998 downwards.
GATTTCACTTAGCTAGTTTCATGATTTTTAATTATATTAGCATTTGTATTTTTTCCTTTCATTTGGTCCTAATTTCCATTAGGTTTGCTAAAAACTAATATTTTCTCTAGCTTGAGTTCATACTAAAGTTTGATGTATTTTCTTATTTTAACTAGCCTTAGTAGGTAGTGTAAGTAGAAAAATGGTGTCTACTTACACTAATTGTGGTGACAATGCCCTCATCCTTTTTAGCTTCCACATATATTTTTACTTATTTATCTTAAGGATTGGTTTTAAAAATTTTTGGTTTTAGAGTTTTATTTATTATACTAATATTTTTGGTTCAATTAGTTTTAGAGTTTACTTTATACTTTCTTATTTGTTTGAGTCAATAAATAACTTTTGTGAAATGCTCCAAAAATTCTAATTTTATTATTTATTAATAAATAAGATTTTATTATGAAAATTAATTAATAAGTTATTTTTATTAAAATAAAAGGAAATTAATTAGGGAAAATTAATAAGAAATTTATAAGTATTTTAATTAGAGGAAATTTGAGTATTTTAACTAAGTAAAGATTTTATTTTAAAAATCAATTAAATAAATTATTTTATTTAAAATAAGAGGGAGAAAATAGTTTCAAATTAATGGGAGTTTTATAAATATTTTAATTTATTAAATTTAGGGTGATTTGCTAATTAAAATGGAATTTATGGAAATTTTTTTTTAAATCCTAATTTAGCCTAGGGATTTAAATATTATTTTATTTAAGTATTATTATTTTTTAAATATTCTAAATATTTTAATTAATTTCAATACCCAATCTAATTACTTTTTTTCCTTTTTCCTTTTTCCTTTTCTTTCTTTTTCTTTCTTCTTCTTTTCATTTTCTTCTCCTCTCCCCTGACTTGGGCCAGCCTAGCGGCCTAAGCCCTTTTTTCCTTTTCTTTCCTTTCTTGCGGCCCAAATCCCCATCCATTTATCCTTTAGCACTTCCCAACTATGAAACACCGCTCCTCATCCTTTATTCCCCAAAAACACATCATTTTACTTAAAAGAAATTTAAGCCGTCACTCGGCCGGCTCCCCTTCTTTCCTTTTCTTTCTTTTCTCTCCCAAACTGCTAGTTCACCCCCTTTCTTTCTCCTTCCCCTTCCTCCTTCCCCCCGGTCGTCGACAACCTACCATTCCCGTCAAGCACTTGCAATTTCTTCCGATCGGCCAAATATTTTGGCAGCAACTATGCACGTTCGCTACCCTTTTTCTCCCCCTCTCTTCCACGTTGACTCACCAACCACACCTATCTGCCCACTTTCCCCCTTTCCCTACACGTTTTCCCTCTCCCCTAGCCACTTGCAGACCACGATGAGAAAAGTGTGCCGACTATCCTCGTCAGCTAGTGCCCACTCCTTCCTACCACTCCCCCACTTTCCCTTCGACCCTAACTTCCTTTCAAGCCTATAAATACACCCCATAGCAGCGTTGAGTCGAATATTTGGTTTAAGTTCAGAAAAATACCTTCCTTCGCGCCACCACCCCTTTAGACGCCACTTCTGCCGCCTTTGGCCAACATCGCCGCCTTTTCTTACCTCCCATGCCTTCCCTACACTGCCCTCTAACTAACTAGACCACCCATACCCTTCGATTCTTCCTGCACAATCCACCCCCAACTGTGAGAATTTCCCTTCTTAACCAAACAATTTTCTGCCACCGCCGCCCTTCAAACCACCCTTAGCCACCTCTTCCGCCACTGTCGCCGCTTCTTTCACTTCCCAAATTATTCTGCAGACCACCCTCTACCTTCCTATACCTTTCTTGTCCCTTTCCTCCCCCTCCTACTCTCTTTCTCTCCTTGTTCACCATTCGACCACCACCACTGCCACCGTGCGCCTCCACCTTTGGCTGCACCACCACCCTCAGTTTGTCCCTCTCCTCCTATACAACCATAATCACCCCAACCCTCACCTCCATTCTACCTATTTTGTTCCCAGCCTTTAACTTTTTCCCTTTTCTTCTCTTTTTCCGGCCATCGCCGCCGCTGCCGTACACCACCGCTGGCGCCACCCCTCACCACCAGCCTAAGGTTAAACCGTAGACCCTCTCAACCCTTTTCCTGATTTTTACAAGCCTTAAATTATTTTATTTTATTTATTCTTATATAAATCCTATTATTATTATTATTTCCATTTTTAATATGTATTATTATTTTTATTAATATTAATGTTTTTATTATTATTATGTTGAGGGCGGAAGCCCTATTGTAATTTTAAATTCAATTTTAGCACTTTTAACCTTATTATTTCTATTATTACTATTATTAATATTAATATTTATAAGTATAATTATTATTATTTTTTCTTATTTTGAATTTCTATTATTCTTATTCCATTATTATTAATACAACTATTTTACCATTAGTGTTATTAATAATGTTATTATTGCTATTGTTTTTGTTGTTGTTGTTGTTGTTGTTGTTATTACTACTACTACTACTACTACTACTACTACTACTACTACTACTATTACTATCATTATTATTATTTTCAAGTGTTAGTATTATTATTTTATATAGGGTTAAAACACTATTGTGCCTATTTAAAATTTTAGTAGAAGTATTATAAATATCATATCTTATTATTATTAAGGTTATTAGTATTTTTATTATTATTAGTATTTATTTTTATTAATGTTATTATTATTATTTATTAAGTTATTATTACTCAATGTAAGGTGGAAACCTGACTTCTTTTTATCTTCAAATATTATCCTTATTATTATTACCATTATGATTATTATTATTATTATTATTACAATATTATTATGGTTTTTATCATCATCATCATCATCATCATCATCATCATCATCATCATCATCATCATCATTATTATTATTATTATTATTATTATTATTATTTTATCACTATTATTGTTACTACATTTGGTTATTTATTCTACTAATATTATTATTATTAGTATTATTTTAGTAAAGGGGCAGAAGCCCTTATTTCACTATTTTTTAGTAATGTCCTTTTTATTATTATTGTTACTATTTTTATTATTCTTGTTAATATTAATATTGATATTATTTTCGGTATTTTTGCTAGTTTTATTTTAATATTTTATCAAAAGCCTAATTTTATATTAAGTTAGTGATTAATAGTATTTTTGATAGGAGGGAGTCTACTTTTAGCTTTTCTTTCATAATAAGTGAAACCAATCAAAGCCCTAATAATGCATAGGAGCGTGCTCTAAGACCAGTGTCATTTTAGGTAAGGGGTGATAGGGCCTATTGTGTGTTGATATGTATTATACGCTATATACATTATGCATCTTATGTTATCATTATAATTACTTTATACATGGTATGGTATGGAGTTAAAATGTGTTCATGTGTTGTTATATGGCATGTGTACTATGTGTGTGTGATGAAATATTGTGATACGTGATGATATGTGTTGTGACCCTATAAGACATGCATGTGAGGATGTTAATGTGGTTTTTGTGGGGGAAATAATGAAAAAGGAGAATGGGAAAAGAAGTTGACCAAAGGATGTGAGTTGACCTAAGTATTTTAATGATCTATGAGTGGATGAATAAAAAAAGGAATATAGGGTTTCGCGTGGAAAAATCTAATTTATGGTTTTACATGGGAGAATCTGATTTATGGTTATGCATGGTTTTGAGTGAAAGAAGTTAATTTACGATGTTATATGGGAAAATCTAATCTATGGTGTAACATAAGAGAATTTAATCTATGGTATTATATGGGGGAATCTAAATTACGGTTTTGTATGGGAGAAGTTAATTTATGATGTTATGGGAGAATCTAATATATATGTTATGTTATGAATTAATGTGGGAGCGGTCTAAGTATTATATGATTGCATGGTGGTATTAATGCTTACGTGGTGGTATTTATGGTTGTATGGAGTTATTAGGGTTTGCATGGTGGTGTTAGGGTTGTATGGTGGTATTTATGGTTATATGGTAGTATTAGGGTTTGCATGGTGATATTAGGGTTGCATGGTGGTACTAATAGTTGCATGGTAATATTAGGGTTTGCATGGTGGTATTAATGGTGGCAAGGTGGTATTCAGGTTTGCATGGTAGAGCTAGGGTTTTGCATGGGAGTTAATGATTGCATGGGAGTTAGAGTTTGCATGCAAGTAGGGTTTATGTGAATCTAGGGTTTTGTATGGATGGATATAGGATTTTGCATAGATGGATTTAGGGTTTTGCATGGATGGTTTTAGGGTGTGCATGGAGAGTTCGAAGGGTTTCATGAGATGTGGAAAGTCTGCTGGGAATAAAATTTACATATGAAAAGTTGATTTGGGATGTAAGAAAGGTATGGTAAGTTTTATCTAGGTGTTTGAACACTTTGGATGAAAAATAGTACGTGGAGCTATATAAGGGTCTGTAGGAGACCGAGCTAGGGTTTGTGTGGATAATTAGGGTTTGTTGTGACTGCTTAGAGTTTTTGTGTTATCATGTGTATTTGATGGTTAAAGTGTAATTATGATTATGGAATTTATGATTTGTGATGCGTGAAGTGTAAAGGGAATGATCCATGCATGCCCAGAATGAAAACTTCGGAATAAGATACTTAAAACATTAATTATTTAAAGTGGAAGATCATTGAGACGGGACCAACCGATCCACCGATTCAGAATAGTGGTTAGGGTTTTTACTCTATGTGTGATCGATCCACTAGTTATAATAGTAGTTAGGGCAGGATGCCCTATACGTAACTGATCGACCGTTTATAATAGTGGGGGTTCCAAATCTCAACAAACACAAACCAAAGTTTTGATAAAATGCCTAAAAGATACTAATTACTTACAGTGGAACACCATGTGGGTCGGGGCTAACCGATCCACCGGTTAGGAATAGTGGTTAGGACACGTAGTCCTATGTGTCTCCTATCCACCGGCTATAATCACTACTAGAAATAAGGTTTTTAACGACCAACAAATTTCGTCGTTAATGGCCAAATTTTGGTTGCTAAAGCTATTAACGTCCAAAAAATTTGTTGGTCGTCAGTGGTCGTTATTGCTCCCTCGTTAAAGGCTTTAACGACCAACTAAAATTTTTTGGTCGCTAAAGCAATAACGACTAAATATTATGTTGGTCGCTAATGTAATAACAACGGAGTATAATTTTGGTCGCTAAAGGTAATAACGACGACGCAAAGTGTTGGTCGCTAAAAGTAATAACGACAACTTATGACGTTGGTCGCTAAAAGTAATAGCGACAACATATGATGTTGGTCGCTAAAAATAATAACGACGAATAAAATACACTGTCGTAAATAATATTAACGACCAATTTTTTTATCGTAATTAAAAAAGTATCACACCAATAACGACTAATTTTTCCGTCAATACTAAAATTCATTCATTATTTGCGACATAATTTATTGGTCGCAAATGGCATAATTATATATTCAATAATATATATAATCAACATTTCAATATTCATCTATAACCCTGCACCTATATGGATATACATATATCCATTTCAATCTTTTGAAGACCTGTATATATATACGTACATATATCCATTTCAATCTTCTCAAGACCTGTACCTGTATGCATGTATATATATATATATCCATTTTGATCTTCTCAAATCTTGTACCTGCATACATATATATTCATTCTAACATATAGATATAATTTTCTAAATATCTGTTTATAATTAAACATTCAACTAAATATTCATACAAATAATTTGTATCAAATGTCCGATACAATTTTAGGCTATGATCAAATATAAATATATTACAAAAGAGCTACAATATGTCGTTGCATTACAAAAATATCATGATTAGCAACTGCTTAAGAATTAATCATTCTATCTATCGGATACAATAGATTTGGTAAGTTTATCAAAATAAACTAAATCTGCAACAATAGAAATATAAAAATAATAATTAATATAAGTATCAAATAAACAATGAGTAATTTCCTTAACATGCAATTCATGAAATCAGATATAAAAAATGAAATCTCCAAATACAAGGAAAATAATGAAAATGGAAATAAATATGATTCAATAACATCCGAACTTATTAAATGTGCTCTACTACGACAACCTAGATCATGCATCATCATGGTGTGTTTCCTTAAGTCTGTTATCAATGATTCAATACCTAATTAATATGGTGTGTTTTGGTCACAAAGTGTATCAGACAATATTTTTTCTATGATTCATGCATCAATTACACCTATACTTCTACAATATATACAAAACTAAATTTACTAAAAGTATTTAACGAGGATGCAGGTTATCAATTGTCACACAGTTTTCAAATATATCAGAAGAGTACACTAATTTACTTTAAAATTTTATTTTTTTTCAACAGTTATGGGCATGCATACTAAGATTTTATTTATTCATCTATTGTTTTCTCTTGAGACCTCAATCTTGTTTGCACGACGTTTTTGCTAATTTAATCTATTTAGTACACGAACATCAAAATTTCATACACTAGCAGCCTAGCAGCCCTATACCCCCTTACATTCTGAAAATTGTTGGTTGTGCTTAAAGGGCTAATCTAGCTAACTTAGGCTATCATTTAAATCATCTAAACTAAGTTTATGGGGTAGCTTGCTTGTTATAATCGAGTTTTCAACATTATTTTTCCTGCTAGCGAGTTTTCACAATTTTCTGTTCTAGGTAATCGAGTCTGTGATATTATCAAATGTACAACGTACAACAACCAACAATGGGCCAGAACAAACCAAAGCAACATCCAGAAAAACCCTGCATTGACTTTCCAGCATCCACAATACCAACCTCAAAAAAACACTTAGTCTACTCCTCAACCCTCTAATGCTGAAAGTTCCAAGTCACTAGAGAATAAGCATAAAGGATACATGGCTAAGAGTGATACCATCATTTGAAGCCAAATCGCATAACTATGAAATTCAAAAATTCAAGCACTTCAACAAAAGCCAAAACAAGTTTGACAAAGCACCAACAAGACACAGTTTGAAAAGTTCATTGAAATCCTTAAGAAATTGCACATCAACTTACCTCTAATGGAATCACTTCAACAAATGGCTCCTTACCAAGAAAAGAAGGCTATGTGAGTATGAAATGGCAACATTGATGTAAAGTTGCAACTCCATCATACAACAGAAATTGCCACAAAAGTTGCAAGATGTGGGGAGTTTCAAAAGTACATGTTCCGTTGGTGAATAATATAGTGAAAGAGCATTATGCCACTTAAGTGCAAATGTTAATCTAATGCCTATTTTCCAAACCCTTGGGATAGAAGAAGCACAGCCCACCACTCTCACCCTACAGATTTATTTTGGAGTTTGCCACTTGGTCAATTCTAGTTTCATTTTTACTACTTTCATAATATTTACAATATTTTGGACTAGTATTTTTTAGTATGTAACCCTACAAGGTCTTGTCTTAACTACTCCCGAACATTTTTCCTACAATATTTAGTTTTGCATACAGTTTAGCTAATTACTGTATTAGCCTTAATGGAAAATATAAATATAAAGAAAGCGGGAGAAAACCAACCTATACAAAAATGTCCAGAGAGCTGCAATGTAATCCGTTGAAGCACATCCACATCATCTGTAGCAACAGTAACCTAGAGCAAAATCATACTTGTTAATTTTAAAAAGTCATCCATAGGAACCATATGTAGCTTATTTGAATTTATTTAGATCTAAACTAGTTACTTAAGCTTATTAGACAACTAGTTAGAATCATACTCATAATAACATAGAACTTCCTCTCGTTTAATCTAGAGTAGCTGCAAACATAAATACAGTATTGTAGAAGCAAACACAGGCATGAGTAATCATTGGGTGATGCATCTGAAAATAGAATGTTAAATTACCTCCGCAACAGCATTAGCAGATTCTACCGCGTCCTGATAGCCAGCATCACCGTGATAGCAGTGTCAAGACTTATAAGAAAATGAATGCACAGAAATTATTCAAAAGAGCTTTAACATTGTTCTATAGTCTCTAATCATGATTCACAATCATGATTGGAAAAATCTTTGCTTGAAACCCATGGACAACAGAAGTACAGAACCATTAGTAACTAATATTGAGAAATTGCATATGTTAGCAACAAGGACAGAAGAAAACTTACTGTTGCAGCATTTGCCTGACCAGCATTTATCAATACTGCCCGTGCCTGCAATAGCAAGATGATAAAGAAAAGGAATATCAATGGGATAGAAAATTAGACCAGAATAATATCCTAAACATCGTAGTTCATTGACCTCCACGTGAATCTCGATAAGTTTCACATAGAAAAGGAAAATCATGTGTATAACTATATGTCATTTTGTTACAAACATGTCCACCGACACCCTACTACAGCAGAGAAAAGGGCACTGATCAAGCAAGAATCATGGAGAAAGTATGGAGTACGAGCAGGAGAAGATGTGATAGATGATGAGAAAGTGGATGATAAAGCCAGGGATTTGAGGTCGTGGTACCTCCCACAGCCCACTAATTCCTTTCCTCCCCGTTCTCTCTCCTCTCCCTACTCAAATATATACTGATAACAACCTTTTGTAACAATATTGACATAGCCTAACAGAATTGGTGACTCCCAATTCTAGCCAACAGACTCTTACACTACAGAGTAAAGAAAATAAGGAAAATACTGACTTGGAAATACTTAACTAGGGCCTCTTTCAGTTAGTAGTACCTTAAAAACCCTTCCTCACATAAGTATACCCAATTAAGGGCCTATCACATTTCTTTTAGAATCTTCACCACACATACATGTAGAGATATAGCATTAATTAGTTCTTAACATGCTTGTATGTCAAAAGGCATCCAAATAAATTATTACAAACACATAATACCCTTCAAACACTGTCTCGTTCTTAACGTGGTTGTCATCAAGCGCATAATATTTCTCGAGCTGATAGCCTTTTCGGGTGAAATTTTATGGACGCATATTGATAAATACATTATAAAATAATAAAATAATGTAAACATCCGACTCACCGTTTTTGAAGATTCTAAATTGCTCTTACAATAAACAACCGGTGCTGCAGCAACCACATTTGTAGGAAATGCCCCTGAAAGTTAATCAGCACTACATTACCTTCCTCCTTCAGATAACTATTAAAAATGCAAAACAGTGAGCACCAAGAGATTTATCATTCCTTTATTACCCATGTTTATATTCAAGAAACCTAAGATGGCAGCAGATTTAGTTTAAGTGAACTAAAGCAAGCACACTTGCTTGTCGCTGCACATCCAAGTTTAATACACGCATGATTATGAATCATGATCACACAAAGAGGTACCCTAATGATACATTAATTGAAATTAAAATTTCAATATTGATTTTGGATATCCAATTTGAATTGGGTGATGCTCCATCACCACCAATCTTAGCCCATTCAACTGCATCACCAAATGCTTGCATTTTACTTTATTTTCAACAAGCAAGCTACTAGGGAAGGTCCAAAGGAAAAAGATTTAACACAACAACCAGGGACTGACAAACCAATAAGGACGCTATTCTTTCTTCAAAAGGTTAGCGATCCGTAAGCAACCAATCCCCGTGTTCTCAGTAAACTTCCTCGATAGTCAATGAATAAGTACCTATGTTTAAAATAAACAAATAAAAAATAAGCCAACCTGCGGATACGACATCCACCTCACAGGCTACAAGGGCAAGATCAGGTTTTTCCCCTTAGGCCCTCAATCCACCGTATATGCCTGCAGCTTTAAATCCCTTTGCAGCTGTAACTCCTCCAGGAATCTACAAAGTCACGCTGCTTAGGCACAAAGCTTAAATTACTTAAGCAGGAAATACAACGGGCTGCATTGACATTGACACCTACCCTACGAGTTCCAAAGCCTCTTGTTTGAGCTTACCTGCTTCCAAGGTCCCTCAGGAAGTAATATAGGAGCTGCTGGTATGTAATTTGCTGCTTCATTCAAGCTCGACGATACTGGAAGTACACAAATTTCTCTTCGACGTGAATCAAACAACTTGAACAACTGAGCACAAGAACACTCCACGTTAGTTCGAATTTCAATCAGTATAAAATCCAATATCTTCTACCCAAAAGGCCGACGTCAGCCAAACATCAATCAATAATATTAACGAAGAAATTGAGAAACGGAATCTTTTCTTCGACAAATTAACTATATTATGTCAAAGATCAAAATATTAGAAGAAAAATGAAAAAGAACAGACCTTTCTGGAACTGAGTTCGGGGAATTCTTAAATGAATTAACAAAGAAAATATTCTTAAATGAATTAACATAGAAAATATTCTGACTCTAATGAAAAGAGTCTGATTTGGAAAATACTTATGAAGGGCATGCTTTCATATGAAAAGTGAAAGAAGAAGAAGTAAAGTTTTTCAACGATTTGACCAAAAGCCATGTTAAGTCACAATACATCCAGTTGTTTCTTTAGGAAAAAAATTTATGGGAAAAGTGAGCATAAAAAGACATATTTATAATACCCAACAAAAATATTATATTGAATGAAATGGATTTCCAATCAATCTTACAACATGTCATGAGTATATTAATTGAGAATTATTATTTTTAGTGGTATCGAAGTGAGCTAAAGTCAGATATTCTAAATGAGCTTCTATTTAAATACCCTATATCTAGTAATATTTTATGAACATTTCCTTTTATCCTAACAATAGATTACACGTATAAGACAAATAAATGTGGGATACCTTTACTTGAGATTGTTAGATTAACAACAACATAACTAAACTTTAACATTGTGTTTACTTATATGTCATCCAAAAAGGAAGAAAATTTTATGTGGGTACTTGAGAAGTTGAAGACATTGATAGATTCCATAATGCTTCCGATCATTATTCTCACCGATTTGGAACTTGAGATAATTTTAGTTGTGGAATGTGTCTTTTTGACCTTGAAGTATTTTCTATGCAAATTTCATGTAAACAAGAATGTACACGAGAAGTACAATAAAGCTTAAAGTAAAGCATTCACATAGTTTTATGCCCCAATGGAAAAATATGATAAACTCTAAAGATGAAAAACATATGAAGAGCGACTCTTTTCATTAGAGTCAGATTACAAAAACATGTCTAACATGCTTTCTTATCTAAATATGGATTGGTTACTTTCAATTGATTATAGAGGAAGCTTATTAGACATCATCATATTTTATTCAATTGATTATAGAATTCTTAAATGAATTAACATAGAAAATATTCTAAGGACATAACAAAGAGATTATATAACAATATAAAGTAATGAAGAAAAACTTCAGCACCACCATCTATCAAAACCCTTCCTAATATTTTACTTTCAAGATAGCATCTATCATATACTCAATTGATTAAAACAATAAACGAAACATCCAATTTAACATAATTAGGGTTTTTTAGCTTAGACTGTAAATCCGGCCAAATCTTGTTAAAATATTTAAATTGACATGTCGAAAATGAAATTAAACATAATCTAATGCAAATTATATAATCAATTGAATAAAATAACTCGATTACACAATCCAATTTAAATTCGCAAGAATTTTGACCTAAGAATCCAATTCCGATTAATTTCGCACAAAAATTTCAAATTGATAGTTATAACATGAAATTAGATACATTTTAAAGGATATTGTAAATTCAATTTATTTAAAATAGCTAAATCGGATAAAACCGACAAATCCGGATATAGCTGGGTCACAAATCCAATTTTCACAAATCAACCATAAGCAATACAATTAACTACTCTAAATCATTCATACAACACATATATATACAATTAAACAGCTAAATTACCTTATCATAAGCTAATTCATCTAAAATTAATCAAAACATAAGTTAGGGTTTGAGTATTTATACCAAACGTATTGTAGCAAAATTGGAGGGAGTGAGGGGTGCTGGACCTTCGCCGGTGGTCAAGGACCACTCGCCGGTGACGAGCGGCGGTGGAGGAGGACGGACGGTGGCGCGCCGCGGCTGTCGTCGTGCGTTGCTGCTGGCTGCTGCTGCTACTCCGTTGCTGTTGTATCGACGACGAGGAGGAGGTGCGGCTGTCTGCTCGACCGGCGGTTGATGGCGTGGTGGTGCAGTCCGGGAAGAAGACGCACAAACGGAGACGGTCATGCGTGCCCTTGATGGTGTGGTCGTCGAGCTCGAGCAGGGTCGGGGAGGGAAGACGACCTGTGCTCAAATTTGATATAATTTGGCACAGGCGCGCGTTTATGTGATGTTGTATTTTTTTTTTGTTTAAAGGGCCGAAACGAGCAGGGCGCGCGAGATTTTTTTTTTTTTGGAGTTGGGGCAATTAAGTGTTTTATATTTTTATTTTTTTGGATTTTAGAGATTTGAAAAAAAATATTATAAAACATATATATAACTTAAATTTTTTTAACGACCAATAAATTAATGATTAACGACCAAAAATTATATTAGTCGCAATAGATATACCATCAACGATGACTTTTGACGATGGTCGTTAATAATATATCAATAACGATAAAAAAAAATTGGTCGCTAAATTGGTCGTTAATGGTCCAGTTTGTTGTAGTGAATAGTGGTTAAGGTATGATACCCTATGTGCCTTCGATCCACCGGCTATAATAGTGGAGGCTTCCGTACTCTCATGGATTTGGTAAAAAGCATGGTGTGAAACGATTCCTGATCATAGATAATTAAGTAATAAATCCGGATTATAAATGGGCGTTTATGTATGTTCCCTAACGGTTGGTCGATATTATGATATAATGATGGTCGTTATGTTCTTTTATTCGTATGCATGATTTTATGTGCATATGTGTTGGCCTTAGTGCTTGGTTACCTTACTCAGTACGTAGCGTACTAATCATCCATTTTATGGGTGTTTCTCATTCCCACGAGCAGAAGGCCCATCTGACCTGTTGTAGGTAGGAGACGCTTATTTCAATGCTATTGATGTCTATGGGACATTAAGTGGGGCTGAGTGATTGTGATCTAGATCGGTTCCTGGAGTGGTGTGGCCGTTTTCCTTTTGAGATTATTATTCAAGTTACTTTTTTATTATGTTTAAGTTTGTAGAAACAATTCTAATAATGTTGTTAATTTCTTCTTTGAAAAACAATAGCTAGTATTTCAAATTATATAAAGACTTACGCGTACTCTGATTTTTGTTTTTATAAATTTGGATTATTAATGATGTTGTTGGTAGTGTTTTCTTAGCCTTAGAACGTGGTACTGGAATGGTAGGAGTGAACCTGTCTGGTATTAAGTGTGGCGGTAGCATCCCTAGAATTCACAGGTTTTAATTTAAGTATTTCTATTTTAATTACCTTCGCTTTCAAAAACAAAAGTAGTGAATTTTGGGGTGTTACATTTTGTGTATTTTCTTATTTTACTTAGCCTTAGCATATAGTGTGAGCGGGACTATGGTGCATATTTACACCATATGTGGCGGTGATACCCTCATTATATATAGCTTCCATGTATACTTTCTGATGAGTTTTTGGTTTTGGAAATGAGGGTTTTACACGAGAAATGGAGGTGATGGTGTGCAGGTCCAAGTTCAACTTTAAGCATGGGGAATGTAAGTGAAGAAGGTTGGGCGTAAGAAAAGCCAAAAGGATACAACTAGCATAGGTAGAAAGTGTATGAAAGTAACTTTGGCTTAAATGTTGATTGAATAAATAAGACAATGGTTAATTTGATACAATATCTAATCATGGAAATATTGACAAGGATTTTTGTAGGTGAACAATAATTTTAGGATTTACATATTATTTTTAGTGGTGAAAAGATCAATAAAGAGAATAAAATTAATAAAAATAGCAAAAAATTTCATAAAATTATGAATATTTATGGAAACCCTTAAAATAATTTTTTTAACTCACATGTAAAATTTCATGAATTTAAAACAAGGTTTTATGGTGAATAAAAATCTTACAAGCTAATTGCAAAAATAAATAACAAAAAAATTTAGATCATTCTATTTATTCATTTCTAACCTAAATATAAATGTTTAGAACTTTTAACACACAATTGATATGACTTTTAGCTAGCATGTCTTAATTATATATTTTTCATATAAAATTTAAAAGAAATAAAAAACACAAATAAAATTAAACCAAAATGTATAAATTTATATTTCAACCCATTTAAAACCCAAATAAAGTTTTATAAGAATTTTTTTGAAAGTTTAACTCAAAATTTCATAGATATGAATAGTATTTTTATATGCAAATTACATTTAGCCGTAAAATTGCAATTACTACTGAATTATACATAAAATCTTGAAGCCATAAAATATCCTATAATAATTTATATAATTAATTACACATAATTATAAATAGTTAAAAATTGAGCATTACATAAATAATTAGCATGTATCTAATGTGTTATAAAAAAGAAGATATACTCATGCGTATTTTGTTAAATGGTTAATGTATGCATGTCTAGGTTTTTGTTGGAGTTTTGATCTTTTCAATACTATGATGTAAATGCCATGATAAGTGTACCATGGTTATCTCTGTATGGTAGATAGGGTTGATATAAAATGCATAAATGCATGCACACATGATTAAGGTTAGAATATAATATTTGTTATTTATATGATCTAGGGTTAGAAATGCTTCATTACCTGTACCATGATATTAATTAGCCTATTAAATGTTGTATTATTCTCTATATATGTACATATGTGTTGCACGGAATATATGATGCATTAAAAATGGATGATTAGGGTTTATAGACATAACTCACTAAATACATGAAAAGTGAAAAATATAGTCAATTGTTAAGTTATAAAGATTACCTACAATTATAAATCATTATCTTTTATCCTTTTCATGACAAATCCTCATAATGATAATGTATGATACAAAATTTGGATAACAATGGTAAAATTAGGGTTTTAAAGGCATTTTTGACTTTTTTGACTTAATGAATCTTTTATGAGTAATTGGATATTAGGATGGCCTTATACTCTTGGTAGGCTAATCTTAGTGTTGAATTTGACTTTCACATAGATCGTTGACCTTAGGGATTACCTTGAATAATCGGGAAAAAAAATGGTAAGTATGGAATATGAATTGTTGTTTTATGTGTGAAATATATGATCACCCTATAAACTATTAATTCATAAAGTGGAATACCTCTAGGTTTCTCTCTAGGGGTAGCTACCCTAGAGACGAGGTAGGAGCCCTCAATTTTTTTTTGTTCACTAGTGTGTCATTGTACCCCACTAAGGTCATAATCTACTCTATAAGTGATTTACAGTCCCTATAGGGGTATCGATAATTAAGGATTAAGTATCCTAGGTGTGGAGGGTATTGTGTTACCTTGTTGAATAGTATGACTAGAGTGCTATTATACCTCAAGGTTGGATGGTTGGGAGAGTACCATGATGCTTTGTGCGCCAATATAACCAATTTACTTTTATGTCTCTGAGTTATTATTGTATTTCCCTTGAGTAATTAACTTTTGAAGTGATCATTATGTAAGAATATAAATGGATTGAACTAATTTTGTTTCGATAACCACCATTATTCACTACCCTATTTGGTATGTGGATTGGTAGTTTCCTTAATGCCCTACCTAGGTTTTGGAATTGATTTAGACTTGTTGTTTCGCTAGTTGTTATAGTTCCCTAACTTGGTATTGGGACTAATTTGGTTTTTTGATCTAGTATTTGCTTCAATACGCTACCTTTGGTATATGGAATTGATTTGATTATATTGGTTGGTTATTTAAGTATCACATATTTTCCTTAATATGTCTCTACTATGTTATTACCTATGTATTCCATGTGGATTTATATGTTACTATTGTGTAATGGATCACTTAGTGATATAGTACCAATGGATTCAATTCGTTATCCCTTATCTATTCATTGCGTAGTATTTACCTCACTAGAATACTTTGAGGGTTCGGTTTGATGGATTCCATTAAGGGTTGAGAGTTAGGGCTATCTGGTGTTCGCACCAGTATCTTTTGATCAAGATATTCCTTGGACTCTTATATCCTTTGCTATTTCTCTTTTGGTTATATTATAACTAAATTGCCTAATTATTTTGTATTTATAAGGATAATGTTAATTTATAATGAAATCACTATTTTGTTATTACGTTGTAAACTTTAATTTCAATAAAGTAACATTTTAGTCTTAACGCACAGTATAAGGATGGTAAAGGATGCCTGATGAAAGCCCAAATACTCTTAGTACCCTTACTAAGAAAAGCACCAATTATCCTTTAAAATAATTAAATATATTTGTATTATTGTCTTGCAGGACAATCAAGAAAATTGATAATCTAGCCAAGCAAGCGGGAAAAAGGATTCAAGACAGTGCTATCAAGAAACGGGATTCTGTTGCTGAGAAGAAATATTCAAGTTTAAATTATTAACAAAAATAATGGCATTATCGCCCAATTAGCAAAATTCTACTATTATTATTATTTGTTTTGTTTATTTAGTTTTATCTTGTAATAAGGGTATTAAGCAACTAGTTAGTTTGGAATTTGCCTAACCCATCATTAAAACTACCTTCAATTCCCAAATCAACCTTTAATCCTACCATAACCTCAACCCAAATAAATTGCCATAACTCAGCCCAAATAAAGTGGACACCGAGGCCCATACGCACCCGCACCAACAGCCTTAAACCCTGCCTTCTTTCTCAATCCCGTTCGGTCAAAACGCCCTCCACCTCCGTTCGGTCAAAACGCCCTTCACCTCTCGACCAAACGCAACCTTCCCTGGTCGTCCCCTTCCTCTAATCCCGCCTTCTTCGTCGACCACCATCAATGGGGATTATCCACCATTAATCCACTCTTCCCGCTCCACCTTCTCGACCGTTGCCCAACGTTCGGCTTCCATCAACCCTGGCTAGTTGCTACCCTATATAAAGCTCCTATCATGTTGTAAAGAGGACAACTTATTCGAATCGATTTCTAGTATATGAAATAAAGCTATCATCTTAATTCCGATGATTTTGCATCGTTTCTTGTCGGTTTCCGGCAGCATTGTTATTCTCGGCTTCGAGGATTTAGATCGGGCAGTCCCGATTACCCTATCCCTATTTCTGTTCGGCTGTGTTTTTGCGATTATTGTGTGATTGTTACTAAACTCCATTTGGAGTTCGTTTCAATGCCAAACTTATACTAAGTATAGAGGTAGCACCTATTATTTTTGTAATTAATGCTTTCGCAAAAAAAAAATTAAGTAATAAATTTTGGGGTGTTACAAACATACTTAGATTTTAACCCATAAAATAAATCATTCTCTAAACCTTGTCAGATCTTTTATAGGACTTATTAATCACATTTTATCCTTTAATGTTATAGCATTAACATAATTAGGGTTTCAAACATAAAATGGAGCAATATGTTACCATCCTTTTAATAAGGAACCTTACCCTCAAAGTTAAGGAAAATCATTAATCAAAATATGAGTCACAACTCATACACATTGTACTCATAAGTACACTAGCATCATTGTCACATGGTTATCATGCCCAAAATTTTACTCTTGTATAAACATATACATGAATAACAAATTGAGTCATGTATGTCATACATCATAATATCGACATAGATTGATAGTATTAAAACATCAAAACTAAGTAGCACTAAATTACCCCTTAACAATAGCTAATACATATACTATCAAAACTCATGGCCTTAATACATATGGTTATTTAAATAAATATAGGTGCTAATGCCTTATAGTCTCCTCAGTCTCCCAAGTCGATTCATCAATGTGATAGTTAAACCATAGGATCTTAACCATTGAAATAAATCTAGAGTGTGAATCCCTGGTTTTGGCATCTAAAATCCTCACAAGGTGCTACTTTTATGTCAATGTATCATCCCTCTTGATTGACTCTGATTATAATATACAACTAGGGTCATCAACATACTTCCTTAACTAGGGTATATGTAAGATTTCATGTACTTGAGACAACTCTATTGATGTAGAAGCATTTGAAGACTTTGAAGATTGTCTTATGAATCACTATAGAAATAAGAAAGGGTAAAATTCTGAATATAATTATTTTATGTTGAAAAATGGATATCATTGTAAATTATATTGAACCAAGAATTTACCATATTTTTTGAATCTCAAATCCGAGTTTTCTACACAAAATTATGTTTGTTTTACCTTATACGTGTCAAGCTAAATTTTTACATGCCAATGGATAAAGTGTGTCGTGATTAGTGTTATAGATATCATTATCTTTTCATATTTATTAATTATATTTTTATTTACTTATTTGATTTTTTTCAAATATTAGTTAGTTAATTAGTTTCCTTAATCATTCAAAAGTTATATGGGATTTATCTTTTATCTTATTCTCTAATTTATCTTATTATAATTTTGTTAAGATTTAATTATTATTATCTTAGGATTTTGTAGGTTACTAGTCACGAGTTCTATTCACATGAATAGTGTCATAAATAGTGATTTATTCATTAAAGGTTTTATGCTATTTAGATTTAGTTGGTGATGAAGTTATATGATGAGGTAAATGTTAGTATATAAATAACCCCAATAAATTCATATTATTTTCAAATGGTGGAATTTAAGTTTTGATAAAGTGTGTTCTTTGTGTGAGTTCTTCACTACTTTGTAATTTTTATGTGAATGATAATTTAAATACCCTCTATATCTTTTGAGTGTGGGCATGTATAAAGATATCTAGTGAAGTTTACTATATATTTATTTTATATTAGATATCATTTAAGAGTTATCATTGTGAGACTTTCAAATCTAGTTTGAAGAATTATTTTTTTTGATATTTTATCCATATTTTTAGTTTAGACATCATCATTATTTTATTATCATAAAATCATATAAAATAGGATATTTATAAGACCACATATTCCTCTATGCATCGATTTGGTATAGATACTTAGTTTTGATGATATTTCAAGAATTCTAACTCTCCAAGAATTTAATGGATTAAAGATTTAAGCTTTAATATAAGGTTTAATCAAGGATATTTGAAGTTTCATTCAATAAACAAATTTGAGGACTATGTTTTTTAACAAGGAGAGAATGATGCATAAGCATTCAAATACTTTAAAGATTAATTTATGAATCAAGATACAAAGAAACAAGGTTAAAACTCTAAAGATACTTATTTTACTATATAATATATATATCATTGGAAAGCTTATTGAATCAAGACCCCAATACATTTTTTGGATCTTAAATCTAAGTTTTTTTATATAAAGTTATGTATGTTTTACCATACACATGTCAAGCTAAATTTTTACATGTGAATGGATAAAGTATATCGTTATTAGTATTATGGACACCATTATCTATTTATATTTATTAATTATGTTTTTAATTGATAATTTGATAATTTGTTAAGATATTAGTTAATTAATTAGTTCCTTACTCATTAAAAGTTAGATATGATTTATTTTATGATGTGATTTTATCTTATTATGTTTTTTTATAGGATTTAATTATTATTATCTTAGGATTTGGTAGGTTACTATTCACGATTTCTATTTGCATGAATAGTGTCATAAATAGTAATTTTTTCATTAAATTATTTTTTTTTTGCTGTTTAGAGTTAATTAGTGATGAGGTTACATGAGGAGGTAAATGTTAGCATATAAATACCCCATATAAACTCATATTATTTTAAGATGGTGTTATTTGAGTCTTAATGAAATGTGTTCTTTGTGTGACCTCTTTTCAACCTTGTGAATTTTGTGTGAATTTCAATTTAGAAACCCATTATATGTTTTCCTCGTGTGTTTGTGTAGAGATATCTAGTGAAATTTATTATGTATTTTTTCATTAGAGAACCTTTGAGAGTTATTTGTATGAAACTTTTAAAACTAGTTTGAGGAATTACTTTGTGTGATCCTTCATCCATCTCATTAGTTTAGCAATCATCATTCTCTTATCAATAAAATCACATAAAATAAGGTACTTTTGAAACCATCTATTCTATTATGCATCATTTATTGGTAAGATGAGTCTATAAGCTACCTTACTGACCTGCAATGAAATCTTGTATAGTTTGATATATATATATATATATATATATATGGCTCAAGATGCCCTTTATGTCCGATTTCACGACTTGGTGGGTAACATCTATGCTATTTTTAGATATGCTTGCTAACCATGGTTGATATACTAGTGAATCATAGTCTATTGAGCAATGGAACATTGACTACTAATGGCATGGTTAATGAGAAAAATGACCAATTGAGGTTAACTGTTACATAATGCTTATTACAATAAAAATTGTAACATTTAGCAATCAAGATAGAATTGTTAGGTAATTAAAAGATATAACCATTTGGCATTAATAGGTGATTAATGTTGGTAAGTAAAATATTTAACAGTACTCAGAATTGGAACACCAAACATTTTTAAAACTAGTAACACCAAACCAAGCATGCTTGAAAAAAGAGATTGAATGAAATCAAGTTACCTAAACTCATATCCGACTCGGATCAAGTAGGCAGTGGTGGCATGGGCTTGTTTAGAGACCTTTGTCCTTTATAACCATCACATAAATATGAATATAAAATGTGGATAAAATTTTTTTGTACTACCAACATGTGAGGCTTCAAGTTTATAGCAACCCAGAAAACCAACATAGATAACCAACAAATAATTCTATATTGGTGATACTACTTCGGTTAATTATATGTCCACGTGTCTTCATGGATTGTTGAATGATTTAATTTTTCCTTTTATTGGCAAGCTTGATGCTTATATGGCGGAAGAGATGACCGTTGCTCTTTTGAAGTAACAAAACCATTACCTTGATCCCTGATACTGCCACAAATCCAAAAAAAAATAAAAAATCCACTTCATAATATTTTGAGTTGATTCGGTTAATTATAACAAGCATCGCACATCTGAATAAAAGTTGATTATGTCTCGACTCAACTATATGATATGTATTAACAATTTGTTTCTATTCACGAACAACCTTAATCATTGGGTATTATGTGGATTTTTGGAACAAAACTTATTTTTAATTCTTTTGTTCAAGTCGGAGATATAAGAATATTGATATGATGGTACTAAAGTAAAAAAAAATAGATATATCTCATTTATGAAATTATTTATAACACATGATAATGCAGTAAAATTAGATGAATTGACGTGATACTAAATAAAATTCATCCCAAATATAATATGTACATAGTCTTTATATTGAAATTTGCTGGAAAAAACTTCTAGTTATTGATGGGTACATGCACAAGTATGTAGAGAATGATATCCATACATGTATAGCATAAATTGTGAATAGTGTGTATGTGTGTATATATTTGAAATTTTATTTTTTCTTTAAACTATTTAATCTTTTTCTTCATCTTCTTTACTTTTTGTTTTTCTTCACTATCAGCAGCAATGGTTGGAGTGCAATATTGACACATTCATTTCATTATGATTGATTTAACTTTGTAGTTGTGTGTCACGTACTATTTTATTTTCTAGACTCCAACTTCCATATTCCCATTCTTTTATAGAATATATATATATACAATTAAGTTGGACATATATCTTACAATCGTTATCATTATCTAAATCATATCATTATCATTTTAAAAATAATTATCTTGTTACTATTTGTACGGCTGAAATATTATTGGGCTTAGAAAGTTAGTTGTATTCACACTTTTCTCTACATGATTTGTAGAGAATATATAAATATGATATTATGTATCTATTTATCTTTATATTTATATTTAGTTGTGCGCTAATATTTATATTTTATAGTAAATAAATCAATAGAAGGAATGAAGAATCAATATCATAACTGTTACGGATAACTAATAAACTATTAAGAGTTAGTATGACCAAATATTTTTGTAAACCTAACTATTAAATAGCAGTACGTTGTAAGACCATGGGCCTGGGACACGGCGATAATTGAAATGCACCAAGGAAACAAACTTTGTGTCGGTTGAAGTTTGGTGCCTCGGTAACGAAAAATATAAGAATAAAGATACGCTTCTCTCGCATCTCCCCTACCTTTGCTCTTATCAAGATCCTTTGCTTTCTCGTGCTTCCGTTCGAGTCCACCGACCATGAATCTCGATCATATTCTCTATGTTGATGCATCGCCGTATCCTGACAGCATCTACTACACCGTCAACATCGAAGGCACAACAACTTATGACTACGGCGTCAACGGCCGGGAGCCTCCGTTTCCAGCTCCGTCCTGTCCTGCCTTTGAGATCGTCATCGCCCAAACAAACATCGATCGCGTCTTCTACGGCAATTCCTCAGCGGATTCACCTTCCTATGAAGATTATCCCGTCCTGGTAGAAGAGAACAAATACCAAGTTTGCTGCAGGGGACAAATTTCTCTCAACGATGCCACATACCCATGGCACTCGTTTATAAGAAGCAGCCTGCTTGATTCAGGCCTTGCCGCGGCCGACTGTGATGATATAGTTCAGAAACTACGGAATTCGTCGGATACAATCATGGGTAATCATCAACACAACACTTCGGGTCGGGTAATGATACCCACCGTTGTAGTCGCCGTTGATTTCATTTACATTGAGGAAGATGGGTATAACGGCGTCGAATCTGATTATGGTGCTAATGTCGGTCCGATGTTGGACGCCTCTTTCCTTGACCACCAAGTAGCGACAGTTCCGGCTTCAGATGCGTCGATACGAGGTTTAGAGAAGGTTAAGGCTATCGATCACGGCGCTGCAGGGTTGATGGGAGGATTATCGGCCGACACTGAGCGATGTGCTATTTGCTTGGACGATTTGCTAGGAAAGGAGATGGATGAATTAGAAGGTGAAGATGGGGTGCTTATTCGGATGCCGTGCAAGCATATGTTCCATCAAGATTGTATCATTACTTGGCTTAAAAGAAATCGCGCGTGTCCCCTGTGTCGGTATGAGCTGCCGGCTGCTCCTTCATCGTGAATGAATGAATGAATGCATTAATTAAACCCGATTACGTACATACATGACAAATTGTATATTTGCATGGGATGATTTTTTTTACTCTTAACCCTTCCCCCTCTATATGTCCGGTGGAGAGCGGCTCCGGCCGGTGGCTTGAATTTTTGTTAGTTTTTCCTTTTTCCTTTTTGGGGGAAAAAACAAAAAGAAATCCTATTACGATTATCGTGATTTGACCAGGTGATCTGCGCGATGAAAGCGGTGATCTAAAACCATTAAAACGTCGCACTCCCGCATATCTAGGAGTTTAGGTCGAAAAATGTTGGTAATATGCGTGGGTATTTTTAGGAAAACATAAACCAAAAATACGGAATCATTACCTTCTAAATACGAGCTATCAAGCGAACCAAGCTTTGGTGCATTAATGACATTGAATTACATCTATTATCATTATTTTTATATTTCAAAAATAAATTTTGACCATTAATTTCTTTTAAATTTAGTATATTATGATATAAACATATTTTTATAATAATACTTATTGATGTGTATTAAAAGATATTAATAGACAAATAATATTATTGAATCATGCGACGATAATCTTTTAAATAGAGATGAAATATTTAATTACTAGTACTTAATTATATACTCATCATTTTTTTATCATTTTTTTTATTATTAGTAAATACTCCATCAATTTTACAATAGAGATCCTATATTTTTTTAACAGACATATTAAGAAATATTAAAATTTATGATAAATAATGCAAAAATTAACTAAAAAATCTATGTTGATATTTGAACAGTTTAATTCTTATTAGATACATTATTGAGGTAGAAGATGATAAATTACAAAATATAAAAATATAACAATAATTGTTTATTGAAACTTGGAATAAAACTTATATTACAAAATAAAATTGAAAAAATTATATGCCCTTTGTTGTGGCACGGAGAGACTATATCCTTTGACTTTTTATATTTTGGTCCAAATGGGAGTTAGTTAACTCCTCGACCTAGCTTGTTTAATATCAAGCACCTTAGTCCAAGTATGCATTAAGTATCTTGTTTTCCCCACAAATTAATTGTTGTACTGTTAACGAATCCGTTGATGTTTTGATAGCTAGAAACTTATTTGAAAGTGAAACTTTATCTTTTGTACATTGTTGATCGGATTAGATCAAGTTGCCTTTACTTTTGGTTTGAGTTCTAATTAATATTCTTTTCAGTTTGGATACAAGTCATTATGGGAGTAGACCAACTTAGGAACTGTTTTGAGCTTAATCCATATTGTTCTGAACTTTGGATCGAGTTGGTCTACGGATCAAAGCGGGTATGAGTAGTTTAGGTTAATCGATGTGGATTATTGGTTCCGAGTCTAACTTTGTTGTGTTTACGTAGTAGCTAGCCAGTACTTTTTACCTGCAGGGGCATGTATTGTTAACATTTATGGGAGGGATACGAGAGCCGCAGATGAGACACCTCCAGAGATTCAGCATGTTGGAGGCCATTCAACTGCATGGGTCAGCTCAATACAATCCACATGATCGCTTGGTGAACGAAACATGCGTGCAGTAACGATTATGTGATCCCCAGACATCAAACTCAAACTATCCATTTGTTGTGGGTGCAGCGTACCGTACAACCGAGATATGCTAGCCGCTTGTTTCGGACGTAGGTTTAAGGTTCTTGTTTATTAACTCGTCTAGTTGTCTATGGAGTTAATTTCTTCAAGAGGATTGTCTTCACCTTTCTTTAAAGAATGATTCAGGTGGGCAGACGAAGGAAGTTGAAAACCTTCAGACTCGGAAAAATCTTAAACTTTTAGGTTCCTCCTCAACTCTTTCCTTTCCTGCTGGCTAGATAGGAGCGTTGCAATGCTATTAAGCATTTACCCCAAAGTCTATAGCAGTGACAGGATCCATAAGGGTCAGTGCAGCGTTCAAATAATATTCTTAACTGCTTTGCCAACCATCTAATGCTCTCACTCTAGCTTGCTCTCGTTGCTCCAATGGCGGATGTCTCTCAACATGGTTGACGACCCTACTCCTCCTTTCGGTAGTGATCAACTCAACTCTTCTCTATTGTGTGCTTACTATGGCTATACTACTCACCTTCTCTCACCACCTAAGGGCACGCATTTGGCTACTCGTCATCCTCCTGCTCTCTTTTGCTCCGCTTTTCGTTCAACTACTCCTCTTGCTTTGCCACCACTCCTCATGTCAACCCTCTTCTATTTTAGCTCAATTTATTTTCTTATCTCTTAGTACTTGATATTCCACTATCTTCTTTCATTATAAATATATGCATGCATGTATTTAGCTCGATCTTAGGTTTGTTCTTACTTATATGGTGTTGGTTCATGTAATACCTCCAAATTAAATGAAATATTATAAGAATTGATTTGGATACTTATATCAATGTGGTACAATATTATTTTGGTGTTTCCATACTACGAACTATACATTCAAGCGTGTTGGCTGTAAAACAATTTTTAGGATGGGTGACCCTAGCCAATTTCAAAAAAAAATTTAAAAATTTCTTGATAAGTATATGAGTAAGGACAAAGTCCATTGAAATGACTTGTGTTAATTTATGAGGTCAGCCAATCAATTCACAAGTACTCCAAAGTATCTTCCATGTGGTTGTATTGACTCGAGGTATTATAAATTGTACCAGAGCTTTTTGATTGCCACCTTGGTAAATGTTTTAATTGAAAGTGAGTTTCATCTCTCACTAAGTGTTTGAAACTCGGATTAGTCTTGTGAGAAAGTGTGGATTGGGTTTTGTCTAACCTTATTATTAGTTTATGGTCACTTAGTAGCCATGATTTGAGTAGTTGTCTAGTACTTGTCTAGGTTGTCTTCCTATGTTGTAGTTTTTATGTGGTTTCCTTGAAATGTGTGTTAAACCCTTCCATGTTCCCATCCTAGAGCATTATAACTTAAAATGCAAGATTTGTAAGTATGGAGGGGCATTTTATCGCCATGGAAGAGAGGGATTTACATCAGCCACCACCTCCACTATCATTTCAGATATCAATACATATACCTACACCAGCTCTATGGGAGGACTGGTTGCACAGGACACAGTTATACTCGTTGCCAACATTCATGGGTACCAAGGATCTATTAGCTCTAGAGCATTAGATTCAGGAGTTTGAAAATATCTTTGAAGATTTAGAGTGTCCATATGAGAAGAAGGTAGCCACATACTTCTTGAGGGATCTTGTTGATGAGTGGTAGTTTGTAGTCAACTGGTACTAGGTGCACCCATCGAGACTTGGAGCACATGTTGTAAAGGATGAGGGAATTTTTTTCTCAACGAATAACATAATAGAATTATACGATCATGTCATGGCATTACACTAGAGTTCCTCTATAGTAGTGCAGTATCATCTAGATTTCACATATCTGATGCATTTTTCTCCAAATGTTGGGGCTGGGGAAGAGATGAAGATGCACTAGTTTGAGATGGGCTTGACAACCCGTATCTAGGGGTTGCTCTCGAGCTCTTCTTTCCCCACACTCCTTGAAATGTTTGAGAAGCTGACTAAGATTACAAGGGTTGTTCAGGTTAGGGTTAGTGAGACTGAAATGCCCCGAAAAATTCTAATCTTAAATAATATATTTAAATGAGGTTTTATCATAAAGATTAATTAAATAAATTATTTTGATTAAAATAAAAGGAAATTAATTAGGGAAAATCAAGGATAAATTTATAAGTATGTTAATTAAGAGAAATTGGGTATTTTAGCTAATTAAGGATTTGTATTTTAGAAATTAACTAAATAAATTATTTTATTTAAAATAATGAGGAGAAAATAGTTAAAATTAATATTAATTTTATAAATAATTTAATGGAAGAAAATTAGGGTGTTTTGCTAATTAAAATGGAATTTATGGAAAATATTTTAAATATCCTAATTTAGCCTAAAAAGGGATTTAAATTTAATTTCATTTAAATATTATTATTTTTAAATATCCTAAATATTTAGATTAATTTAATTGGGCCTAACCTATTTTATTTCTCCTTTCCTTTTTCCCTTTTTCTTTTTCTTTCTTCCTTTTTCTTTTTTTTTTCTTTCTTTTTCTTCTTTTTCTTTTTCCTATTCTTCTCGCCGAACTGGGCCAGCTCGCCGCCCAGTTCCCCTTTTTCTTTTCTTCTTCTTCTTCTTTGGCGCGGCCCAGCCCGCGCGGCGCCCTTCGTTGCCCTTCCAACGCTGCGTTTTGGCTCCGTTTCCTCCGAAGCTCGTCGTTTCATTTAAAACCTTACCTCGTCGCGCCCGACCGGCCCGGTTCTTCCTTTTTCTTTTCTTTCCCGGCCGACCCGACCGCCTCCCTCTCTTCTTCCTTCTTCCTCCTTCCTCCTCCGTCAACGCTGCTGCACCTTTCGACCTCATTAATGGCTTCTCCGGCTACGGTGAATAATACCGGCCGTTTCTTGTCTCATTGTCTTCCTATTAACTCCAGAAATAACTTCATATAATTATTTGATGTTAACTCTCGGCCGTTTCTCCTCCCCAACCTCTCGAAACCCCGAAGCCAACCAAACGTCGACCGACCGTTTAACGCCATCGGGCACCCAAATTATTGCAATGAAAACTTCCATGTCGACCTCTAGCTCCTCATTATCCATTCCAACATCTATAAATATCCTTGTTATAGGAGTTTTTAGAATTTTTCTTTCCCGAAACCCTAAGCCCGAGCTGCCGATCACCGAGACTTTAGACGTCGTTTCCTCCGCCGATAGCCAACTTCAACGCCACCGCCGCATGCCAAATTATTCCCTACAACGTCCTCTAATTAACTAAACCATTCTAACCTCTCGATTCTTCTTGTACGAGCCTAAATAATCATGCAAAGTGAGATGCTCGTTTCGCCGGAATTTTGACCCCGAAGCCTTAAACCGCCTTCCACCGCCGTGCGCCGCCACCTTTGGCTACACCACCACCATCATTTTGTCCCTCTCCTCCTGGGCAACCATAAACACCTCTTATATCACCTCAATTCTCCCTATCTTTTTCCCAACATCCATCTTTCCCCCTTTTCTTCTGTTTTTTCCGGCCACCGCCGCCGCCGCCGATGCCACCTATCCCCACCAGCTTAAGGTTGAACTCTAGACCCTCTCAACCATTTTCCATATTATTATAAGCCTTGATTTAATTTATTTCAATTATTTGCATATAATTACCATTATTATTATTCTTAATATTTATATTCTTAATATGTTTTATTATTATTTGATGAGAAACTTTATTATGAATTGTACTTGCAGGGTGGAGAGTGGTAATAAAACAATATTATTGTTAGTTTCGAATTTTAAGTTATTAATTGAATTATTATCATTCTTCTTCTTATTATTATTATTAATATTATAACTATTAGAATAATTATTATTATCATTTTATTAATTATTCTGGAAAATCTTAGGCCCTAATTTTGTATTAACATTCGCACTTATTTATTTTAGTATTATTGTTTCTATTGTTCTTATAACTATTGATGATAATATTATCAGTATCTTTATTATTTTAATATTATTATATATGTTAGAAATTTTATTATTTATATTAAATAAGTGGTAAGTCATTAGTTATAAGTAGGGTCGAAACCCCACTTTAAATTTTAAAGCTTTATTATTATTATTATTATTATTATTATTATTATTATTTATATTCTCATTGATAGTAGTTTTATTAATTTTGATATTATTATATTAGTATCATTGTTATTATTAGGGTAAAGTCTTTAACCCTACATTACCAAGGTTTATAATATCTCTATTATTTTTATGTCTTTAGCAAAGTTAGAATTTTGTTAAGGTTATTTTATTCATATGTTATTATTTGGTCTAAGCCCTGAGGAGGCGTAGGAACGTGCTCCAAGACCGGTGTCGTTTCAGGTAAGGGGTGCTAAGGCCTTTTATGTGCTAATGTGCATTGTGTGTCTCGTATGCTATGCATTCTATGTTTATGATTATTAATTATGCCGTATATGATATGACATGGAGTTGAAGTATGTTTTCGTATGGCATGTGTATTATTTGTGTATGACCCTGTAAGACATGCATGTGAGGATGTTGATATGATTTTATGTGGGAGAAAGGATGAAAAAGGAGGATGGGGAAAGAAGTTGACTAAGGGAAGTGAGTTGACCTAATTTTATGAATTTATGAGGAATAATCTATTGTATGGTTTTATTTGGAAGAATGTAATCTATGATGTTATATGGGAGAATCGAATTATTGTTTAATTGGGAGAATCTAATTTATGATTTGTCTGGTAAAATCCAATTTATGGTTTTATATGGGGAAGTTTAATTTATGGTTTGGTATGATTTTATGTGAGAGAAATTAATATATGGTTTGTATGGAAGAATTTAATTTATGATTTGATTGGGAGAATATAATTTATGATTTGTTTGGGAGAATCCAATCTATGGTTTTGCTTGGGAGATTCTAATTTATGATTTTATGGGGAAGAATCTAACTTATGGTGTTGTATGGGAGAATATAATTTGTGGTTATGAAAGGGGAGAATCTAATCAATGGTATTATGTGGAAAAATCTTTGGGTTTTATATGATTTGAATCTTTGTGTTGGTATGGATTGAATTTAGGGTTTTGTGTGAATGAATCTTTGGGATGTATATGGTTTGAATCTAGGGTTTGGTATGAATGAATCTTTGGGTTATGTGGATTGAATTTAGGGTTTTGGATGATGAGGTTTTGGGTTTTACATAATGGTTAATGTTTGCATGGTTGAAATTAGGGTTCCACATGGAATTTTAGGGTTTGCATGAAAAAGGTTCGAAGGTTAGTATGGGGAGATTAATGTCTGCATGGGTATGAAATTTATGTGTGGAAAGTTAATTTAGGATGTAAGGAAGGTAATGTAAGTGTTGTTTGGGTGTGTTGAGCACTTGGGATGAAAAATAGCATGTGGAGCAAATCAAGGGTACGAAGGAGACTAAATTAGGGTTTTGGGATAAAACCCTAGAGTGAGATGTGAAGTAGAATTGGAGGATAAGTGTAAAGGGAGCGATCCATGCATGACTAGGGTTTAGTGGTAGCATATGTGTATGTGGTGATTAAAGATGATGATGAATATGGAAATTATGATTTATGATTCGTGCATGTGCATGGTGAAAGCCTTTGAATAAGATACTTAAGACATTAATCACGTAAAATGGAAGATGTTGAGACGGGCCCAGACTGATCCACCGGCATAATAGTGGCAGGGAATATTTCCCTCGCGACCGATCCACCGGCTAAAATAGTGGCAGGGCATGTACCCTCGCGACCGATCCACCGGCTATAATAGTGGGGGATCCCGAGCTCAACAAAACAAAACGTTATATGTTGAACGATATGGGAAGACACTAATCACTTAAAGTGGAACACCGTACGAGAAGGGGCCAGACCGATCCACTGGCTATAATAGTGGCAGGGTATGTTACCCTCGCGACCGATCCACCGGCTAAAATAGTGGCAGGGAACGTTTCCCTCGCGACCGATCCACCGGCAAAAATAGTGGGGTTCCCGTAATCGTATGGACTTGAATAAAAGTATGGTGTGACATGATTCTGATAAGAGATTAATTAAACAATTAATCTGGATTATATGGGCCTTTGTACTCTTACCTGAATTGTTCATATACCTTTATGTTGTTATGTTGGATTATGCCCTATTATTATTCTGCATGGATTATGTGCTTACGTGTTGGCCTTAGTGCTCGGTTACCTTACTCAGTACGTAGCGTACTGATCACCCTTTTTATGGGTGCTGCTCATTCCCACGAGTAGTTTGCCTTCTGAATTTATGCAGGTGGGCGAAATATCAGTTGGGGCTGAGTGTTGAGCATGTTTGGCTCGAGATTCAAGAGAGTTGTGGCCATATCATAGTCTTTATATGACTCTAATTCTTTTTGTTAAACTTTTATCGGTTGTAAGTTTAATTCTCTTTTGGAAATGAATTACATTTCTTGATGCGTACTCTGATTTTGTTTTACAACCGTTTAATGCTTATTTGGAAATGGAATTGTATTGATTATTTCTTTTCTTAGCCTTAGCACTTGGTACTGGAACGGTCGGAGAGAACCGGTCTGGTACTAAGTGTGGCGGTAACACTTCCAGAATTCACAGGTTTTCAGTGCTTCTTATTTAATTGCTTCCGCTTTTAAGAAAAAAAAATTTAGTGAATATTGGGGTGTTACAGAGACTTGAGGAATTAAGGGGAAGTCGAAGGTTTTGGATAATGATTGTAGGATTTAGCCTTGAATAGGGATTTATAGTAGTGAACAATAGGGATACCAGGGTGGGTTCCAAAGCGTAAGTGGCCAAAGACAATCTAGGCTGTACCACTACAAGAATTGTAGATGTGACCATCTACGGAAGGATTGTTAATGTCAATTGGTTTAGTGTCACATTTGTGGCAAGTAGGGTCACATGAGTTTTGAATGATTCCAAGCACCCCATAACGATGTTCAGATGATGCAAGCGCAACCTCCAAGGCTAGTCACCTACCAATAGTAGCCACTGTAGAGGACCCCACAACTAACAAATAATTCACAAAGTTGAGACAATATGGGTAAGGCTCCGAGATATCGCTCACCTCTACAAGATAATGATTTTAGTTAGGGATCCAGCAATGGGAGTGCCCAGAAATTAATATCTGACATTTGTGGTGATTCGTTTGATAAGTCATTCAAAGGCAAATACTCAGGTTAAGGGCTTGGAAAACCCTCATCCCGATATTTTAAGCATATTTTCTTTGATTGCTTGAGTTGTTAATTTTGATGTGTTACATGTTGAATTGTTCTCTTGGTGGTTATGTTACAGTGGTCTTAGATTAGGGTTTTTCTTTAAGGAGGTAGTGACCTCCCGTGTGTTATGTGACCCTTATATGTTTATTTGATGTGATATGATGTGGATATCGAGGATGAAGTCCCCTTATAAAGGGGCATTAATGTAATGCCCTATTTTTAACTAATTCTAATTATGTGTAATTAATTAAATAAATAAATTTAGGATATTTTATGGCTTCAAAATCTTTTGGAATATTTAGTAGTAATTGTAATTTTACAGCTAGACATACATTGCTTATAAAATATTATTCTTATCTGTAAAATTTTGAGTTACAACATGAAAGATATTCTTATAAAATGTTATTTGGATCTTTAATGGGTTTATTTGTAAATATAGATTTTTTTTTAATTTTATTAATGTTTTTTATTCCTTTTGAATTTTATATGAAAAATATATAATTAAGGTATGTTAGCTAAAAGTAACATCAATTGTGTGTTAAAAATTATGAAAATTTAAATTTCTGTTGAAAATGTATAAATAAAAGGGTCTAGAAATTTTTATGACTTTAGAAATAATTGCGATATTTATTTTTATAATGATCTTATAAGCTTGTTAATTTACCATCAAATTAGTGTTTTATACATAAAATATAGTTTGAAATTCATTAAAATTTACATATGAGTTTAAATTATTGCTTTAAGGGTTTTTTTTTTATAAATTTTAGGAATTTTATGAGCTTTTTTCCTAATTTTATCATCTTTATCGATCTTTCCACCACTAAAAATAATCTATAATCCTAAAATTACTATAAAACCACAAAATTCCTTCTCTACAATTCCATGATCATATTTACTGTCAGTTTGACAATTTCTTAGTCATTCAACCAAAATTTAAGCCAAAGTAACTTTCATACACTTTCTACTCATGCTAGTTGTGTCTTTTTGACTTTTCTTACAACCCTACCTTCTTCACTTGCATTTCTGATGCTTAAATCTAGACCTAAACCTAGAAACCATCACCTCCCCCATCCCTTTGGTTTTATAACTTCATTCAGTCTAAATACACTCCACCACCTTACGCACTCAACCACCTTATACTTTGTCATTCAAATGTTGAACAAGCTACCTCTCCCCCTTTTTTGGATGTAGATATTAGTTCCTCCATACCCTATTTATATCCTATCTATCTTTCTTTATTTTTATTTATCTTTTCTCTTATTTGCTACTCTCGGTTGCTCCTACCTCTCTATTTATTTTGGTTATTTTGCTAAGTGTTCTTAACTGTATTAAGCATATAACCAAGACCTATCCTCATCTCTTTCTCCATATTCTCTTGTTTTCACTTCTACATTTTCTTCTATCCATCCTTTTATTTATTTTTAAATAAGTATAGAATGTTAGATTTTTAGTTAAAATGTGAAGTTTCCATCTTTTATCTCCTCTTGTGTCTCCACTTTTTGAAGGTGTTGAAATTCTTTTTGTGGTTATTTGTTTTATTTTTATATTTTTGCTTAGAAAGAGGTAAGCCATATGCTACTACTAAATATATAAAAATTATTCGATAGCGTGCTTGGGTTTTCCTAGGCTAAGCTTAAGTGTAACTTATGCTTCCTTATAATTTTAGAAAAAAAAAAGGCATGCACCATGTATTATTATTAATTTTTCTAAGCATGTGACCATTTATTTTTTTATACAAGAGAATATTAAATTTATGTACTTAAATATATGTATTATAGCATGTTATAATAGGGTTGTTATGGTAAAAAAACATTATGCATGATTAAGGTTTTATGTGCTAAATGGTCTTATTTGTGTTTTAGGGTCAAACTAGTAGTTTTATCAGTTCCAAAATTTTCCATAATTGAAATTTTATATTAATGTATCTATTTTGGTGTTATTTAGTAGTATCATGAATTTTACTTAATTCTAATAACAATTGGTGTTAAAATGAGAAAATATTAAGAAAATAATATATATGGGTATTTTGGTCATTTATGACTTATTATGCCGAAAACTATTAATAATAGGACTAGGATGACCTTAATGGATTCCTAAGTTAACCTTAGTGTTAACTTTGATTTTAGTTTGGATTGTTGACCTTATAATCAACTTAACTAGTTGTAATTGGAATCGTTGTGCTTTATGTGATATTTTATGATCACCTTATAAAGATATTAATATAATGCTATAAATTAAGTGCAATGTTATAAAGATTGATCTGCCTACTTATATCAACATGCCTATACCATCCTTTTGGTGATTCCATCCTAAGAAATCTATAGTTATGTATGATGGTTGTGATATAATTTTTAGGAGGGATGATCCTTCTAGAAAGTCTTAAAATTTTCTAAAAACTTGTCAAGAAGAGCATGAGTGAGGATAAAGCATGCTGAAAGGATTCTTGTTGATATGTGAAGCAAGCTGATCAATCTAAAAGCACTCTAAGGTAGCTCCCATGTGGTTGTATTGACTCAGGGTGTTACAATTAATATTTAAACTATAAGTCCTCAAAATTTGAAAACGGTTGCTCTTTAGGGTTCGTTTCCCTAAAGATGAGGTAAGAACCCTTAATTTGGTGTAGTGGTTTTTTCATATGCCTCGACATTTTGGTTAAGGCCCTAATCTATTATATAGATGACCCTTATACCCTATAAGGGGTAATATAAGAATTAGATGTCCTAGGATAGGATGACATTGTGTTGCCTTATTGTACTAGTATGATTGGAGTACTTGTATATCTATAGGTTATAAGTTGGAATGATAATATGTTACTTTAGTGCACCAATATGACTAATGTAATGTATAATTATTTGAATTATTATTATATCCCTTCGAGTAATTAAAAATGGAAATAATTATTATATAAGGATTTAAATGAATTGTTGTGGTTTTTTGGTTTGGCAGTTGCCTCAGTGTACTATTTGGTTTTGTTGTGTTGCTTTGATAGTTGCATATATGCATTATTTGGATTTGGTATATTGGTTGTTAATTGTCTTGATGCTTTTCTTACATGTTGTAAGTAGTATAGAGATGGTTATTGTAAATAGCCTTAATTATGGTTTGGTGTTCCCCTTCGTGGGACACTCTTGGTATAATTGGATTAATGAAATAATCGTAACATGCTTAAGTTTGATGTGATGAACATGTAACATATGGTATAATTTGAGTTATGGTATTAATGTACCACTTAGCTATGGTAGGTACTGTTTAATGTGTTATGCCATGATACGTTTTGTTAACTTCTATGTGCTCCTTGTGATAATTGCATGCTTAGTATTGTGTATTAGTTTACTCAGTACTGTTGTACTAATAGATTCTGTTTTATGGCCCCCTACCTATTCAATAAGTCTTTACCTTGTAGGAGGACTTTGAGGATATAACTAGATGTCTTTTGATAGGGGTTGAGAGTTAAGACTATCCGGTGTCTATTCCGACATCTTATTATCTAGATATCTCTTGCACTCTTATGCCTTATTATATATTTATTTCCCTTGTAAATTGTAACTTTTTTATCTTATCTTTTATTATCATTAAAGTTTAATATTTTAATAAATATTTCTCTGCTTCTTATCAATTGTTGTTATTAATTTAAGAGGATAAATATTTTAGTCTTAACACTTAGTGTAAGAAAGGTAGATGAACTAGACTTATACTAAGTGTGGCGGTAATACTCTACGTTTTTAATGGTTTAACTCCTGCAATCAACTCCTTTTTAAATAAATTTTCAATTGCTAAAAATGGAGGGATTACAAGTTGGTATTAGAGTAAACCCACAACTGCTATATGAACTTGGATTAGCCATTTAGTTACCCAGTCGGACAATTCTTGGAATAAACTGTTATGAGATAGTTAGTGGTTGAGGTGCAATGGGGAGGTTACATCCTTTGAGTGGGGATGAATGTAAATACCTACAAATTAAACGGAGTGTTATATGGATCGATTTGGTATTTATATTAACATGGTATGCAATTATTTTGCCGATTCCATCCTACGAACTCTACGGTTATGTATGTTAGCTGTGGTGAAATTTTTAGTATAGGTGACCCTCCTTGAAAATTTCCAAAATTTTCTAAAGAATTTCTTGGGAAGCACATGAGTGAGAAAAAAGTGTAATGAAATGATTTATATTGATCTATGCAATCTATCGATTAATCTGAAAACACTCGAGGGTAGCCTCCATGTGGTCATATCAACTCGGGGTGCTATAGTTTGCTCTTTTTCCTATGCATTTTGGTTAATTGGGTCTCTCCCACTATGTGTATTGATGCCTTTGAATTATTAAAAAAAAACATTATACATATTTTCATACATGTTCGTATATTTTGTTGTTGAAAAATGTTGCTAAAAAAAATATATATGCATTTTGGTTTAGTTTGTTTTAGAGAATACGAGCACCGAGTTGCACATGATACATGCCTAATTTAAATTTATTTAATAGTATCAAATATGTGTGCTCAATTATAAAAAAAAATATAGTATATAAATATAGTTGGCTAATTTCTTTAAAATACAAAACAAAAAACACTTACTTCTAGTATACGGTTGTCATTAGTTAACATATAATTTTGATATGGAAGTAATCTTAGTCGTATTCCTCAAACCTATCTTTTATTAGCAAGCATAATAATAATAATAATAATAATAATTTAATCTCATAGTGAGATATTTATAATGTAGTAAAACAAAATTAGAACAAAAACTTATATATTGTAGCTAAAAGTAAGAGAGAAAAACAAATAAATGAATCCTAACAAGTTTACTCTCATATTTAGATATTATCATGCAATAAAATGATATAAGAACTTTTTTTATTTAATTACTTACTTTTTCTATTAGTGTGGAAGTTATTAAGAATAGTTCACTTAATAACAAATTATAGATATAAGAACTTAGAAATGTGCTAATAATTTACTACTAAGAAGAAAGTTATTAACATGCCATTAAGGTTGAGCTACCTTCTCTTAGGGATTTGTGTAGAATGTGGAGCCACTAAGAATTTAGATGCTTCTAGCTTGTATCTTATGTGGGTATGTTGTTATATTTACATAATTGGTAAATATATGATAAAATATATTTTTGATTAATTTTTCCTAGGGAATTTACATATTTTATAATTTAGAAGAGTTAAAGAACAACCTTGATGATAAGATTTAGTGGGTTTTAATTGTTTTTAGGTAGTAAGATAAAGTTATTACTTATTACATACATACATACACAATTATTGTGCATGGCACCTTATGTGGCTCATTGGACTCATGTGATATAGTTATACGATGAGCTAAATCACTTGCTTAAGGGAAGCTTGTACTTTGATCCATTTCATTTCAGATCATATCACTTGTTCTTGAACCGGTATCAAATGAAGCAATGGTTAGAAGCTATAGGTAATTATTTGTTATGGTTTGTCCCCCATACTAATGTGTGACACCCGAGATTTGTTAAGGGTGAGATGTTTCCAAGGGATTATGATTGGATATCCAGAGAGATGTTGGTGATAAATAATGAGTGGATGTTTTGTTAAAGCATATAACTGAGTATCCACCCTATTTACCCTAAAGTATCCGTCATTACACTCTCCATTGATGATGTGAGGAAGTATATGACATATTGAGATGGGTAGACTCTATAATTCCCTATTATTTCAAACCTTTATAACTATCGTACGTGATTGGGCTTCAAGTATGTCTCCAAAAAATCTATATTCTATTATCTAATTCCATTTCATTTTTGTTAATTTTAAATGTTTTGTCAATCATGTATCTTATTTGCATAAAACATATTTTATTGTGATTCTTTTGAAACCAATGTTTTTACTCTTTTTAATCCGTTCAAAATTTATGAATCCAGCCAAAAATATTTGTGATTTTATCTCTCCATTCTATTCACTATTGTTTCACCCATTCTTCTTATTTGTTAAATTGCAAAAGAAAAAGGTTGTTCACAAGTTTAGATAATTTTAGGTATTTTTATCATTTTTATTCTGTTAGTCATCAAATAAGTTCCAAAACTAAATATTTATAATTTTTAGATTTCTAAAAATATTTCAAATCAATCCATGATAATTTGACCCTCTCCCATAACTTGTTCTTCCTATTTGTAGAAAAATGCATTTCCATAACTTATCCCTTTTTTTACAGTTTTGTTCATTTTTGATTTGTTGAGCTTCAAAACAAATCTAATACCCAAGGCTTTTATACATTGGATTTTATAAAAGTATTCCATGCCTTTTCATAAAATTTATACTTTTTGGAATTCAATTGGTATTTTTTTTCTAATACATGTATATTATTAGATTTTTTTGTAATTTAATTAATCAAAATAAATTGTAATAATTCCTATAACCCTCATTTTAATCTTAAATAATCTCCTAACAAAACCAAATCATATTGTTAACTTGGTTACCTTTAAACAAACCATAAAGTGCATCAAGTACCATAATAATAATTTTTCTTACACACTCAACCATAATCTAACCTCTCTTTTATAACCCTAATCCTATTACTCATGCGAGACTAAAATCAAACCAAAAACCTACTCTGCACTCCTCCCTAACCTGCCAATAATTATGCCTAACCCACCCACACAACATAAGTTATTTTCCCATTTCAAACATTATATAAACGCATGATTTTAGCAACTCAACCCTAGTTTCTCAACTAATCTTTTCTCAACTTTACGTGTCTCATTCTCTTTGGTCCTTCATCTTCTTATTATATTTATTATTTATTTTTAAACTTTTCAATTCATTATTTATTTCTAGCCAACAGTTTTATATTTCTTAGTGATTTGAGAGATGGTCAGATGCCCAACTTTTGACTTGTGACATACTATTTTTGTTCATCAAATAGTAAAATAAACCTTTCGGTTATACAATAACCAAAATATCCATATTTTTTTTAATGATTTTAGGTTTTATTAAAACACCCCTAATCATCAGACATGTTTTATTAAAATTAGTCCACCCTATTCCTAATTGGTAGGCTTTTATAAAGTAGAATTCAAGTAAAAATGTCTAATCATCAAGTGTGTTTATTAAGTGTGCATGCCTAATGATTAGGCATGTTTGTTGAGCCCTAAATACGAATGAAGTTCCTTCATACTGACACCTAACTTCATTTTCTTTATCTTATTCTCTTATTCCCAAACTCAACACTTTCAAATTCCGACTTGAACCCTCTCAAAATTTTCCTCTTTCATATCCCGTCTAATTAAACCTACACTTTCATCCAATATATAATGATTTGTGTAGATATTGTTTTTATAACATTTCATAATTTTGTCTAGATTTTTGTCCAAAATTTAATAATGCATGATCATATTTCTACATATAGCTTAATTTAGTTAAGGTATAGGTTATACTTGTTTTTATATGTTTAAGTTTGCATTACCATCATTCTATAAATATATTTGTTATTATGGTTGTAGATATGAATATTTGTTGAATATTTTTACATGAAATGTAGTTTTAGTCAAAATAAATAAATTTGGATATGTGTAGCCTATTTACATACGTTAACTACTACCATAAATTTATTCATGATATTGTAAAGTAAAATGTTATAATGGTTATTATATTTATTATGATTAATAATAAAAATTAATTGCTGTAGATTCATGGTAAATTAAATTTAACAATCCTGTAAAATTAATGAACTAGATAATATTTATAATTATCTATCAAATGCATAAAATGTAATGTTTTCAAGGACTCCTTTTGTTGTGTTAACAAAATTGCCTGATAGGAATGTTAGTGGCAATTTATTGGTTTAATTATTATCTACATGGGATGGAGAAAGGAAAGGATTCAACATAGGAAGTAGATGCATACCTTTCAAAGTAGTTGGCATATCTTTAATTTTAGGGCTTAGATTTTTTGTCATTCTAATAAAGTTAGATACTAACTAGGAACTTGGTGATTTTTGGAATTTATTTGTAAGAGTGCAAAATAGTAGACCAATACCTACTAAAATAATAAAATGGATCATCGAAGCATCAATCAATTTTCAATTGGACCAGATTGATGAAGAAGTTGTTATTATATTTAATATACATATTGTTGTGATAATTTTGAGAAATGCAGTGATAATTTACTAAACTTCTAAATGATTTTGCATGTTAATCATACTATGCATGGGGTTTATTGGTATATGAGATTCTAGTGAAAGAAGGCTTGAATGCATTTTAGAAAAACGTCGTAAAATGAAAATTTTGCTTGTGTGGATGTACTCATGTCTTGAAGGTAATAAACCCACTACAAATGTTCATAAATATTTATGTTAGAATCCATAATTATTGTTTATTTTATATATGGCTTTAACAATGTGTCAAGTTTGGGCTATTAAGCATATATCATTGTATAATCCTTCCTCGGATATGAGGTTATGGCCTCGAATTAAAAATTATAAGGGGAAGGTTTTAAACAATCAATAGAGGCATTACAAAAAATGGAGAATTTTAAAGAAAGGGTTAGTTTGGTATAAATCAACATATTACATTTTATGTAATTTTAATAAAATATTAGATAGTGTTATGACATGTTTGTAGGTTATTGTTCATTTAGAGCCAACAGAATAAGAGATGAACAAGTCAATTGTGAATGAAGTGTATTCATATAATTTTACTTCAAGTTCATCATCAACATTGGTATGATATATTTTTGGATACAGTTATGTGAATTTTACTAACTCATTTTCTCTCTATACATATGTGCTTACACTAAAATATTTGATTATGTTCATTATATTCTCAACATTACCCTTCACTTCCTGAGTAGAAGTTGGAATACGAAAAACTACGAATTGAATATAATTTTTTACAACAACAAGACGGTGTATGCTTAAGAAACCATCAGGTTGGAACAAGTTTTGAGGCTAAAATGTCAACAGCCATCCTATTTAATGAAGACCATCATGGAAATAAATGTTTTTTTGGATTTTGGAGTAAACATTGATTATTCTCAATTTAAAGACATGTGACACTCTGGTTCAACCATTACTAAAATGATTAAGGAGCATTATAGGTTTTTGAAACCCAGTTGGAAGCTTTATAGTTTGTA
This sequence comes from Tamarix chinensis, assembly GCA_030549775.1. Lineage (NCBI taxonomy): Eukaryota > Viridiplantae > Streptophyta > Magnoliopsida > Caryophyllales > Tamaricaceae > Tamarix > Tamarix chinensis. Next base: position 49,027,291 of record CM060179.1, on the reverse strand, counting down.
TGAAGCATTGAAAAAAAAATAGCAATGAAAATCAAATGAAAAGTACATCAGTATAACTACACAAAGGTTGGTTTATTGGACTTATATATGATTTGTCTTCTATTAATTTTCTCTAACCTTTTTTTGGTCATGTAGACAAGCTGATTGCCTTTGATTACATATATTTTACCAACTGGATATCCATTCAATTCAATCACTGAACAATTGGCTACAAACTTCCAATAATGGGTAAATAATGTTGTGAAGTAATTGTGTCATGAATAAAATCCCACTATAAATAATTGTGTTTTTGATTATGCCTAGAATAAATCATATATCTTACAGAATCCATCATGCAGATACTATAGGATATAGATAACTAGGTAATTACTCCCATTCTTTAAGCGTACACCCATCTGCTAAAGATAAAGCTGGATGCTCTCTAGGATAACATAACATGCATTATGGTTGAAATGTTTGAGGTAATATTTTATAACTACATTATGCAATTATTCCAAATTACTATCATATTTATGCTTTTCCATTATAATTCCTTCAATGTATAGGCACGAGCAGCATGTAATATCAATAATTTGAAAGAGAAGACATCGATTTTGTTAAGCACCATCGAATCTCAACTATTACCTTCTTCATCAAAGGTATGAATATTAATGAGTTTTTAATTAAAAAAATGATAAAATTAGTCAAACAAATGTTAATATCTATGTTTCTTTTATTTTAGTTTTTTATTTCATTATGTTATGAGGGGCATTGGATGATGCTTGTTGCATACCACGATGATAAATATTTTTATTAGTTTAATTCAATAGAAAGTAAGAGGTTTCATAAGGTCGTAAGGAATTTGGTAAGTGTATATAAATGGTATATTGAGGCTTGTTTTTTTTTTTGAAAAATGATTAAATTAAGATACATTCAATATGTTGGGTTCTATGCATGCTAGTAGTTTGAGAATGTTATTAGAGTTGTTTACCAAATGACTGATGTTGATAGTTGGAATATTATCATTGGTTTTAATTTATCTTAACAATCAAATAGGCAAGTTGATTTCATATATGTATGAATGAATTAACAAGTTATATTTATCCAATTATACCAATGAATATAACATTTTCACCCTTTTCATAAGAATGATTGTGGGGTGTACATGTTGGCATTTATGCCATCATTTGCCCATGATGAAGGAGTAATTCAATTTCAACAAGTATGTTTTGTAATTATACACCATAATATATATTTTTTCTTTTTATTTTACATCATTTAAAATAATGCAATTCAAAATATTTTGTAGGAATATGTCGTAAGTATGACGCAATGTATTATCCATGAAATGAGATTGGGTTATCTTTTTCCATGAGAAGATGGGATTTTTAAATTTGTAATTATTGCATTGTAAACTTTATAAGATTTCTATTATATTATATAATATAGAACATATGTTATTACGATATTACATAATATAGCACTATACCTCATCATTTGTACACCATGCCCCATTATTTCTACATCATACCTCATCATTTCTACACCATAAGCCATAATTTCTGCACCTTACCCCCATTATTTATACACCACACCCTATCACTTGTACACTCTGCCTTATTATTTGTACATCATGCCCTATCATTTGTACACCATGCTTATAATATACTAAACTTTTGTGTAATGGATGGATGAGAAATTTTCACAAATTTTGGGCCTTTAATTATAATTCAATTTTATGATTTAATTTGGAATGAGAATTTATTTAAAATCATGTTAGAAATGGGGTTTAATTAGTTTTTCAAGTAAACCCATAGACTAGTTCTATGAACCACTCAACTGGTTTGTTATTTTAGCGATCAACTGTTTTGTAATTTTAGCTTATTTGAGTTCTTCAACTAAACCGATCAACTAGTTTGAGGAAATCGATTTACTGGTGGATGAAAAGTCGACTAGTATATCCAACTGATTAATTGGTTTGTTGAGCTAGTTATATTTTTCAAAGTTTGATTTTTTGAAAAATCCCTTACACTAAAATGGAACCTTACCTACTTATACTGATTGTCCCTAAAAGATTACAAACCTTTTTTATGATGCATTTAACCTAAAATATTGTCTTGATTTATTCTAGAGGTCGATTGAGACACATGAGGGAGAGAGATGACCTTAGCTATTTGTCTTCTTCCTCCTCTCTCCATTGCTTGATTCTAAGATCCATTGCTTTGACTTGAGGCATGATTCTGAGCAGCTAGAAGATTTCTTCCATGTTGAACTCCCATTTCTTCAATTATGTATGAGAATTCTGGCCAGTTCAACCTAAGTTCCCCCAGAGTTACAAATTGAGCTTAGGAGACTAGGTTAGTGAATATCAAGAAAATCCATCCATTCTGATTGAATTCAAATGCTCACAAGTAGGGTTTCAATTTACCTTATAACCCCCCCATGTTTTCCTTCGATTGGTTGCTATAAGTAGCCCCAATCATCCATACATTACACCTTCTTTTAGCTACCAAAAATTTTCTAAGTTTTGTATTCTTTTATTTTCTTCCACACTTCAAGAACTTGCCAAATTATTTTGCACACTACCCTAATCCTATCTCTAGCTCTATCTTATTTTAATTATTAAACAAGATAAAGTTCTTCCCTATTTTTTCCCTAGTTGTATGTTCTTTTCCCTTATATTTCTTGTTTAAAATTTTATAAAGTTTTGGTATTATGCCAAAGTTAATATTTTAGTTTTTAAGTATTTGAGATTTGAAGTTTCCACATATTTGAAAATCCTCATTTTGAGAGGACTTAGCCTATATCAAGTATGTAATTCTTGCACCTGAAATATTAGCATGTGTTTCTACATGAAAAGTGATTCCTCTTAGTAGATTATACATGTTGGTGTGAAGAAATGCAATTATAATGCATGATTTATATGGTTTGAAGGACATGAACTGAGAAAAGAGCATGAAAAATTGAGGAAATGGGCTATGATGATGTTATGGTAAGAAATTCATTATAATCTAGTAGAAATATGTTAGTTGATGTTGATGCATGCTCTATGCTGAGTAGAAATGATTTTTATTCAAGAACCTGCATGGAATTTGCGAATTAGTGTTGTGCTAGGGTAAATCGATCAATTAGTTCCTATAATAGTTTACTGGTTGACCCAACCCATAGACTAGTTCGCTTATAAAGACCTTGGTTTAGCAAATCAACAATTGAATGGTTTTTCCAAACTGATCGATTGGTTTGAATAAAGCATGGTCTAGTTGAGTTGAACCAATCAACAGGTCGACTCAAACAATTCGACTAGTTCATGTAACCGATCAACTGGTTGGGTCAAATAGATTGATTAGTTTGGTTGCTTTGCATGATTTGTTGCTTTGTGGTTTAATTATGCTTAGATGTTATATTTGGGACTATTTCATGATTATTAATGTGATGGAATACAAATTTTAACATGCATTACTGGCCTAATTAGGTAATTTAAATAGATCATGAACTATAGCATGCACTATGAGCAATTAAAAGGCTAAATGTGTAACTCACTTGCAATTGATGATAAAATGGGAATAAGAGTAATGGAAATCAGTAAGGACTTGGATTAAATCCTATGATGGATATAAAACTCATTGGCTAAGGATAAATGGTAAACTCATATGGTTGGGGAAAATGGAAATAAAAAGATTAATATGGCTTATTATGGGAATTTGCTTTATCTACTTGTATGGGCCTTGTATGATCACCCATCCTTATAAATAAAATACTAATCAATTCAAGTGAAAGAATGTTGATTTGAGTATGGGTCTAAGTTACCCAATCCTTGATTAGCTACTAGGGGTTAGTCTACCTTTAAGCGTTTTGGTGCCTTCGGGCTTTCCCTTTAGGCAAGATCCTGAGAGGTCACAATGCATTACCTAATCTAGACACTAATGATGTACTAGAAGGTATTGATACTAAAGGATATAGTTACCTAGATGGTTGGCTTTGGCCTAGAATTATGTCCATATTGGTTGGTTTTGACTTAGACTTATGTCCATATTAGTTGGCTTAGGCCTAGACTTATGTGCATTGTGGTGATTGGATTTGGATTAGACTTTATGCTCTTTTGGATAGGCTACCATGGTATGTGAGATGATGGGATGATGAACATTCCATTGCTCGATGATAATAAAATATGTTTGTTAAATAAGTAACTGATCATATATAAATGATGACTAAGAGAATGGCTAATATTTGGTAAGAATGGAACTAACGGTATGATTGGTCCCAAATGAGTAGAGCTGGTTATTACACCTGACTAATGGTTAACCTAACTACTTGATTACAAAATGGAATATTGACGGATTGGCTCACTTATCTCGTACATAAATAAATTAATAGTAGAACTTGAGGATTTGGTTAATTGGGAATAGCCTTAGAGGTTGTTTGTTTCTCCTTACCATTAGGTGCGTACATACCTATGTGGAAAGGTGGTGAGTCTATGCATGAAGTATTCTACTTGTTGGAATTATGCATGATATTTTGACTTTATGTACATTTTCCCTTATTCATATATATGGCCTTTCATAATGCTTACTGCAATCTATATTGGGTATGATAAACTACTATACATGCTTACATTGAGGGAGCAACTTAGCTTACTTAGTATTTAGCGTATTGATGTGCTCGTTTTCTCAATTACCTACTCATTCCTACAAATAAAGGACCTAGTGTAGGTTTTTAGGGATTTCCAATAAAGGGCCTACCTTTTTTGGGCTAGGGTTGTGAGCGAGGACATCCAAAAGGTCTTGTTGGGGTCCATGCAGGACCAGGATATCTATTTTAGACATCGTGCTCGAACCCTTATTTCAAAACTCATACTTTAATGTGTACTTTTAGCCATGTGATCATAACCCATTATGATATTTGTTGTAAACATTTTGGAATTTGGTTTCAATTAAATTATTATTGTGTACTCTACTGTTTTAGTATTTTTATCATTTTAGCCTTTTATCTGATATGGGGGTAGGCAGCGAACATCTAACCTGTGTTATGTACAGTGGTAGCACCACATTTTTCGAAGTGCTTTTTTAGTCAACAACATGTTTTTAACAAATTTTTTTCATAGTGAAAAATGGGGTGTTACATGCCCCATCATTTGTACACCGTGCATCATCATTTGTACACCATGCCCCCATCATTACTACACCATTCACCATCGTTTCTACAACATGACCCATCATTTATACACTATACCCTATCATTTGTTCCCATACCCCCATCATTTGAATACCATACTCCATTATTTATATACCATGCCTCATTATTTGAACACCATGCCCCATCATTTTAACAAACCCTATCATTTCCCATCTTGGTTTACAAATGATGGGGCATTGTGCAGAAATGATGGGGTATAGTGTTCAAAAAATGGGTATGGTGTAAAAATGATATGGTATGGTATACAAATGATGGGATATGGTATACAAATGATGTGGCATGGTATTTAAATGATGGGGTATGGTTTAGAAATGATGGGGCAAGGTGTTAAAATGATTGGATATGGTGTATAAATGATGGAGCATAGCATACAAATGATGAGATATAGTGTATAAATGATGGGGTATGGTGTAGAAATGATGGGGTGTGGTGTTCAAATGATAGGGCATGGTGTAGAAATGATGGGATATGGTAAACAAATGATGTATTATGGTGTATAAATGATGGGGCATGGTGTACAAATAATGGAGTATGGTGATGATGGGGTATGGTGTAGAAATGATAGGGTATGATATTGAAACGATGGGGTATGGAATTCAAATGATGGGGTATGTAGTAGAAATAATAGGTTATGATGTACAAATGATGGAGCATAGTATATAAATGATGGGACATAGTGTTCAAATGATGGAGAATAGTGTATAAATGATGGGGCATGGTGTATAACTGATGAGGCATGGTGTAGAAATGATGGTGCATTATGTAGAAATGGTTAGTATGGTATACAAATGGTGGGGAATGGTGTCGAAATGATGTGGCTTGGTGCAAAAATAATGGGATATGGTACACAGATAATGGGGCATGGTGTAGAATGATGGGGTATGTTGTACAAATAATTGGGTATAGTGTATAAATGATTGAGCATAGTGTATATATAATGGGTTGTGGTATACAAATGATGGCGTATGGTGTAGAAATTATAAGTTAAGTTGTAGAAGTTATATAATAAAGTTAACAAATTATTCTATATAATATCATGCAAATTGTTTGAATATGGGTTTATAATATAATGAGATAGTTACAAATTATATAATACAATAATGATGCCATGAATAAACATTTTCTTAGAAAATTTTATGAACCATATTATTACAAATGATGTCAAAAAAATTTAACAATCATTCATATGAAAATGAATGCCTTGTTCCCTTTAATGTTCTTGAAGAATTAGGAATTTAGGTGAGTTAGGTAACTTGAGACTCAATAAAATCATGCTCTTGAGTGTATCTTCTCCCTCTTCCTCTTCTACCTTTACCTCTACAGCTTGCACTTCCACTAGCTTCTTCCTCTTGTGCTTATTCTTCTTCCTCATATTCTTCCACTCTTTCACCAACTTCTTACAGACAAGCCTAACCTGTAGATATGCTTTATTTATTTCTCTTTCATATTCAACAAGGTTCCAGCCATGGAATTCATATTCATCAACTAATTAATAACACCATATCTCATCACTTAACAAAAAACATACCATACACCTTACACAATAACATAGTGTACCATATTTTATATTATGCCTGCACATTATTGGTATTGAGATGTGTGAATCTAATGCTCCTATAGTAAAATGGGTGTTGAAATGAGAAGGTGAGTGATGCACTGGTACCAGTACATATAATTGGCATCCAATTGAAAAGCATTGGTACATTCACCATATGTTATAGTGGCAACATCCTTACTAGAAACCCATTCCTGAATGTATTGCATATGGAATTCTTGCCAATTTGTAAAGTACTTACCACATCCATCCATTTTATGAATTTTTTCATTCAATCAACATAGCAATGTAGGAATTGATTGAACCCTACCAAGTTGTATGAACAAATGCTTAGGACAATATAACTCTACAAATGCATGACAAATAATCGGACTATGTCTAGTCCATAAAACACATTTTACTAGGATTAATGGTAGGAGGTCATCATACATATCAACATATGAAATCCAAATCATCAGCTCAATATAAGATCAAATAACAGCATATCAATATTGAGTATATCTTTTAAAAAAATAGGAACAGTTAGGAAAGTGAGCGTTCATGCATACCTCACTCATCGAATCTAGATAGTCTCCATAAATGCCTAGAGACATGTAGAGATTTCTATAAAAACTTTTTGTCCCCACCATCTACAAAAAGTTTCCACCCATTAGAATCATTTCCTTAAATTAGGATAAACAAGTCACATTATAATAAAAATATTTCCATCGATAAGTAATAACATTTGGACTAATGGTTTCCTTGTTTCAACCTCATTGATGACATCAACACTAATGTTAGGCAAGCATTGATGGTGACCCAATGCATCAACACGTAAAATAGCTAGAACTCCCATGAGAGTCCTATCCCATGATCAAAGTTGTAAGATGATAGTTAGTTGTAAAAACACATGATATCAACAAAAAGTTTAACATACGATATCCAAAAATAAGTACCTGTAATAGCACTAAGAAACCATTAATTTCTTTAATTCCACTAGGCAAAGCAAGAAATAGACCACGGTATATGCAGGCTAATACATACTAACCCTAAATAAAATTACACATGTTATCTATGTCTTGTATAAACTGTAGAAACAATAATGACACCCAAAGAACTTGTTTAGTAAGGAATAACAACTGTCCTATCATTGTGAGGATCCATGCCTTAGCATGAAACTATATCTGCATATCCTTGGCTTCATTAGAAAGCTCTCTAAAGTTTGTAATTAATAAGCCAAACTAGACCTAGTGATCAATCTTTGATGTCTACATCAATCATCTATACACTAAAAATGTAACACTCCAAAATTTAAAAAACCTAGAGTTTAATAATAACCCTTATTTAGGATAAATTAATTTTTAAATTTATTTAATTTAATTATTTTATGGATTTTTTTGAATATATATAAATGGATATGAATATTTAATAAATTAAAATAAATATTTTATTATTTTATTATACTCATTTTATTTAAATAATCTTCTAAATAAATATTTTACTAAAATTAATCTTTTTAAACCAATATGTTAAATTATAATAAATTAATTTATCTATCAAAAATATTAAATTGTATTATTCCAAAAATTATTTTTATTTTATTTCTCCCTATTTTCCATTTTCCTTTTCCTTCTTTTTCCTTTTCTTCTTTCTCTCCTCCGGGCTATCGGCCTGCTTCCTTTCTCCCCTTCGCACTAGATCACCCCCATCTCCTTCTCCCTTCCTCCTTCCCTCTCCCATACAATGCCCCAAACCACCTCCCTCGTTTCTTTTCTTCCTTCATTTCCCCCGACTGGCTAGCCCAATTCTCTTTTTTTTCTCCCTTATGCAGGCGAGCCTGCTCCCCTTTCTTTCTCCCCACCTAACCGACCTACCCTTCCTTTCTTTCTTTCTTCTTCCCTCCTTCCCTGACCATCAAGCACACCATGCCTACTCACCCTACACTGCCTATAACTGCCACCACTTACCTCCCTCTACAGTCTACTTACTCTCCCTCTCTCCCCTATCCTTTTCTTCCACTTTTCAAACTAAACTAGCTCTTACAAACCCTCCCCACATACCCTATTTTTCTCTTCTTCTTCTTCTCCTCCTCCTCTCCCTACTACCCTACGCCCGTCAACCTGCATAGCTCCCCTTGCCACCACGTAACCATCCATACCTAAATCATCTCCCTCTTATTTTCTCCTTCCTTTCTACTTCAACTCCTTCTAACTCGAGCCACACTTCCCCCTACCGATCCCCTTCTTCTCCCTTTCTTATACTCTCCTTTCCTTCCCCTATTTTTGATCTTCCACCCTCGACCATTGCTTCTATCACCCAACCAACCACCTTCACCACCTCCTACCACCCCCTACTACTACCTTACACCACCAAGCCACCCCCACGAGCCCCATGCAGCCACCCTTCTTCCTTTTTTTTTCTTTCCCTCTTTTCGGCCTCCTCCCTGTACCACCACCATTTTCCTTTTTTCCACCACTTTCGGTGCCCCCAAAGCCACCAATCTACTCCCTACAACCTCCCCTACCACCCTCTTACCTACCCTAGCTAAAACCTAGCCCCACAACCCCTCCTTTTCCTTCTTCTTTTTCCTTCCTTCTTCTTCCTCACCCAACCCTCGACCCACTTTTCCCAACCTACAACCACTGCCTCCACTTCCCTTGGTAGTCTATCATCCACCCCCATCCATCACCTACATCCCCACTCCACCCCTACACCTAGCCTCTACCCTAACTCCCCTCCACCTGCCCTCCTCCTAACCCCTAAAACCCCAACTCGAACCAACACCCCTCCCTTCTCCTATTCCCTCATTCGACCCCTTCCTTCTTCATTTTTGCATGCAACTCTTGCTGCATGAGTAGTGTGAGTCTTGCCTCCCTTTTTAGCCTAAACTTAATTAATTTCAAGGTATAAAAATAGTTAGTGTTATTATATACTAATTAAGCTTTTGATATGAAAATTATTCCTTTGATTTTTCTACTTTTATTTTGCTAATTTTTTATATTATTTTTAGGGATTGATTTTAATAATCAAATCTTGACTCATTAACGGGGGTATCGGTAAGGTTTGATTTTTATGAAAAATAAGGTAAACGTTAAACCTTACTTAAACATATGGATATACGTATGCTAGCACATTAGGATTTTTAATATGTTTATATGCATGATATATGTTGTTAAGAATGATGTATTTAGGGGCATGTGTTGATTGATAAAAGGAAAGCATGTTAATTTATGTGTCATGTGTAGAAATAATGCTTAAGGAATGAGCTTTGTTGTTAATGATAATATTAAGAGTATATGTATGATATGATATGCTAATATGGCCATTTGGTGCATAAGTAATGTTAATATGAGCCCTAGGGGCATTTTGGTAATTTTTACATATGCAAAAGTTGTGCCTTAAATATGTGTGTGGTAGGTGCCAATATATTTTAATGATAATTAATAATAGTTGGTGGACTTTGATGATGGGTATGGAGCATGAATGTTAATATTTTATGTAGTAAGGGAATTTTGGTAATTATGTAATGTGAAAGGGTAAAATGTTAATTTGGTATTAAGGAAGGGTAGTTCGGTAGTTTAATAAAGTAAAAGGGTAAATGGTAAATTGGTGTAAAGGAAGTGTAAGGGAAGGGTATTTTGGTAATTTAATAAAGTAGAAGGGTAAAATAGTAATTTGGTGTAAAGGAAGGGTATTTTGGTAATTATGTAATGTAAAAGGGTAAAATGATAATTTGGTATAAAGGAAAGGGTATTTTGGTAATTTAACCAAGAAAAAGGGAATTTGGTAATTATAATAATGATGAAAGGTAATTTGGTAATCCAACTAACCAAATAGGTAATCTGACAAGTGTAATAAGTATGGACGGTGACTTGGTAACTTAATAAGCCTAAGGGCAATTTGGTAATTTAGATAAGTATAAAGGGTAATACAGTAATTTAACCCACTAGAAGGGTAAATTGGTAACTTAACAAGTATCAGAGGTAAAGTTGGTAATTTAATAAGTATGGATGATAATTTAATACTATAACCAATACAGTGGGTAATTTGGTATTTATGCAAATATGAAGGGCAATATGGTAAATTGACAAATAAAAAGGGATGACTTAGTAATTTCACAAGTAAGAGATATTTTAGTAATTTTGTAAATATGATAGGAGTAAATCAGTAACTTGTATTTAACATGTCAATGGATTAAAGGAGTTTCATAATAAGACTAAAGTAACATTGAATAGTAAGATAAGGGTATTTGACATATTAGTAAGTATCACAAGAATATGGCATAACCTAGGATTGGATGGATAATTAAGGGTATGGTATGGTGTTTATCTCATATTCATGAAGGAGGTGACTTAATCACTAATCATACATGGTATTGGGTGTTTGGTGTGAATTAAGGTCATGTTAGGGTTATGTGTGCCATGATCCCTCGATGTAAACTAATTAGACTCTAAGAATATAATGTGATTATGATATGATAACCCTTATGGCATATGAACAAATGGAAATGAATCCTGAAATGGAATTTGGATGAGAGAAGGATGGCCTTAGTGATTCCTTTATGTTGTCATGGATAATTGTATGAATAAGGATTATTTAATGATATCATAAACAAATGGAAGTGTATAAGTGTACGGTTGTTGTGCTTCTCATGGTCACCTTAGTTAATACCTTAATTAATGGAAGACCTCAAGATCGAGAATGGTGGCTCTTTAGGGGTCGCTACCCTAAAGATGTGGTTTAGCCCGCAATTATTATGATATTTGCTGGTGTGCCTTAGTGCCCTAGCCATGCCTTGCATCTTACTCTATCTAGCTCTATAAAACTATTTAGGAGGTATGCATACTTATGGATTAGGTGTCCTTGTCGATAGGGTACTGTGTAGCTTATATGCATTAATGTGACAAGGATACCTTTACATCCTTGGGTTGATGGTTGAAGGGTATTAAATAGCTTATATGCACCAATATGACCGGTGTACCTTCACGTCTCCAAGTTCTTAATCTCCCCCTCGAGGCCAATAAATGGAATTGTTGTGCTAATTAATAGGGAAAACACTAATCATGAAAATGAAGACGATTAAGCGTGGCCTAGATGGATTATATCATGTGTACCAGTTGACCAGTTATAATAGTGGTCCAGGAGAGCTTTGCCTTGGAAGATATATATGTGTACCACTCTACCGGTTATAATAGTGGCCCAAGAGTGCTTTGCCCTGGAAGATGTATATATTTCAGTCCACCGGCTATAATAGTCGGGGTTCCAAGCTCAATAAACCAAATCTTGGGTGTGAATAAATCATGAAAAAATACTAATCACTTATAGTGGAACACTATATAATTCGAGGCCAGACTGATCCATTGGCGATAATAGTGGCCAAGAACCTTCTGTCCAAGAGATCTGTCCACTGACAAATAATAGTGGTCAGGTACATGTTGCCCTGTATGTTTATGATCCACCGGCTATATTAGTGGGGTTCCCGCACTCACATGGATATAGTTCGGGAGATGAGGATTGAATAATAATATTCATTAATGGCTTGAGACCAAAATAGTACTATCATCATTACTATCTACTATTATAATATAAGTTCAGCCTTGGTATCTGCCTCTCTTAATGAAATTGCTAAGTACATGAATGTTGTGTTATACTTCTCTTGTTGTATGTGTGGTGTTGAAAGATGTATTATTCTGTATGTTATCATTTTGTATAGTGTATGTGTTATGTGTTTCATGCAGGCCTACCTTTCAGTTTGGTTTAAAGGGTTACTATGCACCATAGTACTAAAGGATTCCATTATTGGACCCCTACCTATTCAATGGGCAGTGTCCCTTACAGGTCCATTACAGGTTCCATCTCAAGAGGGCTTGGATACGAGTGTAAGGATTATCCGGAAAATCCTTAGGTTATCTCTTCCACCTTTTTAAGTCTCTGGTAAATGATTTTACTCTTGTAACCATAAATTGTGGGCTTATATCTTTTCTAATGAATTTAGTGTGCTACTTTGTTTTAAATTAAATTTGTATAAATTATATTCTATTTTTTTTAGCCTTAGCACCTAGTACTGGAATGGTAGGAGTTAACCGGTCGGATACTAAGTGTGGCAATATCCCCGAAATTAATGGTGTTTTCTTTTCCCCTTCTGCTATTTTCTTTTAATAATACAACATTTTTTAGTAGTAAATTTTCAGGTTGTTACAAAAAGCATCTACGCATATATGCCTATGATTAATGTCTTCCATTCCAGCTATTGGTATCCCACCAATAGGAAACCCTAACATCACAGCCACATTCTCAAGGGTTATCATCATCTCACCTACTCGTATATGGAAAGTATGCATTTCTGGATGCCACCTTTCAACTAGAGATGTGATTAGATTCCCATCAAGCTACATGTATTATTAGGTGTAGCAAACCAAAGAAACCATAAATGACCAAATATTTATGGGCCCTTTAGCCTTTATAGATCTCCATAATAACATTAACACTTAATCTTTTCATCCATAACCTAAAATATATCATTAAAAAATATTAAATATTAGTGTGTGCATATAAGATAATTGAAACAATTGAAAGATAAAAATTATACAACTATATAGACAAGAACCTGTCCATATCAAATGTTAAATGAACAATGTCTATGTTGCTCTACAGAAATGGAAAGATCTTCAAGCCATATAGAAATACCATATATGGGATCCATGAGGCTAAATGAAACCTACAATATACAAGATATAAAAATAAGTTCGTAAATCTAATGAATGTAATAACAACATACCCAATATTTAAATTACATATGAGAAAATTATGTAACATACAATACAATAATAACAACAATCTAACATCATTTATTACAAACATTTAGCATTATATAATTTAAAATATTTAACTATTTACACTACAAAATAAAATAACATATAATACAACAACAATCTATCAAAGGCTATAAGCATAAGTGTCTACAACATCGGCCACTAAATTTTGTGAAGCACTTGGATGATTCTGATCATTTCCTCTTCTAATAGCATCACATTAGCTACTATTTTCCCATTTCTTCCACAAGCTTTGCATCTTTATACCCTCTTTCCTATTCTAGATCCATTTCATTAGGTCTTTTTTGTCTCTTAAATCTTCCTTTTCCCTTTAACTAAGACTTTTTTGGTTTGACTACACGCCCATCATAAGACTCCCAATAATCTTCATCAAGGATAAGATAGAGTCTTTATGCATAACTCTTTGACTAGTTCCATGCCTGATACTATATACCAACATAGCATTTGCCATTAAAGCTATGATAGATACAACATGCTAGTAAATGTGAGCATGGAATCTTGTATAATTTTCATTTTTGGCAAGAACATGTATTTTCTTAAATATTGACCAATTGTTTATGACCTCATTTGCTATAACCAACATTGATTGTATGATACATAATTTTACTATCAAAGTATTGTTGCTCGGCATGGAATGTAACAACCCGATGGCCATAAGCTTTCTCCAAATTTCTAGTAAGCAGTCATTCAATTGCTAGAAAAAAATGTTTATCCTCACTAATGTACTTATTCACTTGATCACCTTGGCAACAAACCAATTATTTACCCAATAGAAAGTTATTTGTAAAAGGTTGGTAATGGAAAGATACTTTGAATCTTTCAACATACTATTAAGTGATTCCTAAAACCTCATAGCCATCATGTTAAAACACATGCCATTATCATGCACCAATGGCCACTTTACAAGATCTAACTTATTAAGTCATTGATAGGCTTCCTTGTTAGTTATTTTTAACGATTTCATCCAGCTAATCCACTTTCAAGGCTGGTGTTGGGTCTTAATCTTCCACAACATATTACCTATAAACTTATCATTTTTCATGGTTATAAAAACTTTCTTTCTAATGTCACAAATAGTATTGATGTGTGCCATGTTGCACAATCCATCCATCACTTCTTACTACTTGTATTATACCCTTATTTTGATTGGAGATGACCCACAATTGCCTCTTATATATAAATTTTCATCGAATTATGTCCATGAACCAACCTCAATTGTCCCCACTCTCTGAATGAACAACAACAAATAAAAGTAGAAATATATGATTATCTGCTTTAATGCCCACTAAAATAAGTAACACACTCTTGTGCTTACCATATAAGTGTGTGGCATCTATAGAGATCACCAAATAACATCACTTATACTTAATGATTGGCTCAAATGCCTAAAATAACCTCTCAAAAATTTTTATAGCTAGAAAAACTATATATACAACTTTTAATTCAACAAAATAACAAGGATTATCTTTATTCATTTCAAAATACCATCTTGGAAATCAGGAAAAAGACGCAACGAACTCTCTGTGTATTTTTTTTATTGCCTTTTTTTTTGCTATATATGCCTTCCTATAAGACACCATAAATCCCTATGTGTTCAATGACAAATTTTACACTTATAAATAACCAAGCTCTTACTAGGCCTTCAATCTCTTAATAAAACTAGATGTTAAATTCAAATGATCACAATTTAGTACCTTGAGGAGAAATTAATGTGGACCATTGAAGTGATATTTATCCTCCCTAAATAATCATTTATAGTTCATGCTCGTAACCTCCAACCACATCTACCATAATATGCCTCAAATCTTATTTCTAATGATAGATCTATCTTATAGGATAGCTTCACCAAAAGTGAGTAGTGTATAACATTATGCACTAATTATTATTTTGAAGAAAGAATTTGGTCAACTTCAAAACCTTGTGCAGAGCTTGAAGTTGATGCTATCCACTACAACTCTACACCAACAATAGCTTATTCAGCACTTTTGGGATCAACAAAATTACAATGTGCACACTTCCACAACTCTGGACATGCCCTTATATCTAATCAGGGCAACTCTTCTTCTTCTCACGCTTCTTTTAACATGCCTTATTCATAGTTAGAATCAATTTTGGAATTAATAACTATAGTTATCTCATTAAAAATTTCATCTACATTCTCATTTTCAAACATTCTCCTAACTTTAGCTTCAACTACAACAATATGTGTCTTTATAGGTGCCTCTTCATTTTATTCTTCTTTGACATCACACCCATTTCACCACAGTCATTTATATCTATCTTGTCATCAATATGTGTAGTGGATTATGGATTTTGAATTAATTTACAAAAAACACCCATGTTGTATGAAGGAATTTTTTTATTAAAATTTTGATTTCTTAATAAGCAAACCCTTAAAAGAACCAAACTTCTGACGGAAATGTTAGAGCCCTTGATGGTTGATCTTTATGGACATTTGCATAAAACCCCCTCAATTTGTTGAGTCTATCAATAGTTTTAATGATTCATCACTGTCTACTGGAGTTAGAAGACTTATTTCCATTATCTCATTTCAATATTTTCTAAATATCTTGAATGAGTATGTATCCCTAATACAATTTGTTAACACAGACACCATATTTATAAACTCACTAAAAGTAGTAGATGATAAAAATAAATATAAATTTATTAGGATTTCCTTGAAATGTAAGTTATCTAGACTCATACTCTTATTTACCATTCTAAAATAAAATCAATGAAATTTTACTCATCCTATACTTGAAAACATTAAAAATATATTAGTATAAATTTTTCTTCTATAATTTGTTTTAAACATAATAAATATTGATCACAATTTTTATGCTTTTTAGTCATATTTTAAATATTTTCATATAACAATTTCTAACACATTCTATCTTTAAAAAAAATTCAATATTATACAAGTGTAAACATTTAGATTTAGTTAGCCAACATTATACTTAGTTCTAAACACAATTTTACTCAAGCATAATTTTAGCACATTATATATAAAACAAAATTAGAGAGCAATATATATATATATATATATATATATATATATATATATATATATAATAGAATCTATCTATATTATAGTATAATTTTACTATAATAACATATATTATAATTATTAAGGAAATAAGAAAAGAATAATTCCATGCTTGACATTTGAGATGCACAAAAGAATTGTAGAAATGGAGGCCAAATGAAGATGTAATTGTAAGAATGAAAATAAAATTGAAGATGAGAGAAAATAATTGCAAAGAGGAAGGGAAATGGATGTGGGACGAGAAGAAGAGAAAAAGAAAGTGAGATAAGGAGGGATGGGAAAAGGTTGAGATTAAAGGAAATACACCCAATAATCAAGCTTGTTTTCTTTAATTTTGATAACTTGTAGACAATTAAAGCTGAGGTCATTTGATTTTAATGAAACACAACTAACCATAGGCGTGTTTAAGTAAAATCTACTGTTGTCATCCCTCGTGGACTATTTTGGTTATTTTTTCAATACATTATTTATTTCTCTTTTTTCCTTCATCTTCTTATTTTTAATTTCCTTTTAAAATTTTCAATGCATTATTTATTTCTCAACCACTGGTTTTGAATGTTTTGGTGATTTAGGGATGTTTAGATGTCCAACTTTTGACTTCTGATCAATGTATAACCTATCAGGCTAATTTTTTGCCAATTTTATCCAACCAACATGGATTGGTTCTTAGTTTATAAACTTGCTTGTTGATAGGTTTTGTCTCTTAAAACTTATAGTTATCTACTAGTAATAAACTTTCACCCTTCTTTCCATGCGTACCCTATTTGGAAGCCTTGAACTATTGTTGCTCCTCAAATCTAGATTGTTGATTCTATGATTCTATACATGTATTTTCTCTCCCACTTTTGAGTAATATTGTATGGCTTTCTCCTCACCTTCATCTCTTATTTTTCTTTATCTTTCAATCTCCAACATTAATCCTTATTTACCATTGTAACACCCCCATATTTACGACTTAGTGCTTGTTTGGTTAGGGGGTAATAAGGGTGGAAAAATTATCCCCATATTTTATATATCTTATATAATTTAGTTAAAATTAAATATTATTATTCTAATGAATACCCATATTAGATCTCAAAATGATCTAAAATGGATATTTTATTAAAAATATATTTATTATTAAATAATTAATATAAAAGATACAAAATAGTGAAGAAATTTTTCCACCCTTGTTACTCCCATACTAAACAAGCCCTTAAAATTTTTATTTTATAGAAGTGTTAATTATAAAATTAATGGAGGTTACCGCCATACTTAGCATAAGTCCAATTCCTTCACCTTTCTTATACCAAGTGCTAAGGCTCAAAACCAAACACAACCTGAATAAAATAGCATAAATGAGAGAAAAGAATTAAATATGAGTTATGAATAATATACTCCATACAACAACAAAAATCAAAATACAAAAAACAAATATAAGAGTTTAAGGAATATCTAGATCAAAAGATGTTGGAAAAAATCAGATAGTCCTAACTCTCAACCCTTAACAGAAGCCTGGAAACCGAACCCTCAAAGTATTGCTAAAAGGTAAACACTACTCATTAAATTAGTAAGGGACCATTAATAGAACCCATGATATTGAGTGAGCCATTACACCAGACAAACATGAAAAGCCATGTAACACCTCCAAAATTTACTACTGAAAAAAAATTATAAAAAAAAAGTTAGCGGAAGTGAAATAACAAAACTATGAATTCTGGCGATATTACGGCTACACTTAGTACGAGATCGGTTCACTCATATTGTTCTAGTACCAAGTGCTAAGGCTAAAGAATAAAATATCAATTGCTAGAAATTCAAACCATATTTAAATCAGAGTAGCGCAAATAAACATCTTGCAAGAATAAAATCTACTAATAGTGGTTACAAGAACGAAGATTACATTCAAACCAAGAGATAGAAAAGGAAGTAGGAAAACCCTATCACATTCCGGACAATCTTTAAGCTCTTTCCCATTGCCCACTTGAATAGTACCTGAAAAGGACCTGCAAGGGACACTGCCCATTGAATAGGCAGGGGCCCCACAAATGAAACCCTTCAATACTATAATATTGAATAACCCTTTAAAACACACTTAAAAGTAGACCCGCAGTGCAATACATGAAACAAAGCTATATACTTATATAATGAGAAATACATTCACCATAATCGCATACTTAACAAGTCCATCAATTATTAATAAGTCATAATGTACAATTAATGCTTCTGGACCTTAAGCCATTAGTCCATCATTAATCAATCATCTCAGATTATATACTTATGTGAGTGTGGGACCAGAATACATACAGGGCAAAATGCTCTTGACCACTATTATCGCCGGTGGATCGGTCTCCAGGGTAGAACACTCTTGGCCACTATTTTTGCCGGTGGATTGGTCTGGCCCCGACTCACATGGTGTTCCACTATAAGTGATTAGTATTTTTTCATAATTTATTCACATCTATAACACCCCCAAAATTCACTACTGAAAAATTTTGTTTAATTAAAAGGAAATAGCGGAAGCAAAATAATAAAACTATGAATTCTAGGGATTTTACCACCACACTTAGTACCAGACCGGTTCACTCCTACCGTTCCAATACCAAGTTCTAAGGCTAAAAGAGAAAATTACAACTTACAAGAAACTCAAATCAATGATTAAATCAGAGTAGCGCATTAAAACATTTTATGAGAGTATAATACACCACTAGTGGTTATAAATCAACAAATACATTGAAACCATAAATTTTAAAGGTGAAAGAAATACAACCCTAGAATTTATCGAATAGTACCTTATGCTCTTTCCTAAGAGCCCACTTGAATAGCACTCGAAACGACCTGTAAGGGACACTGCCCGTTGAATAGGTAGGGGCCCCACGAATGGAACCCTTCAGTACTACGGTACTGAGTAACCCTTTAAATCACACTTAACGGTAGGCCCGTAATGTAACACACGATACTACATACACACATAATGAAAGGTAAATACTGAATGTCCACGTTTATACAACCACATACTTAACAAAGCAACCGAATATTAATAGGTCATAGAGAACAATCGATATGTCTAGGCCTTAAGCCCTTAATCTATTATTATCAATCATATCAGATTATAATTATTTGTGTGAGTACAGGAATCCCACTATTATAGCCAGTGGAATGGTCATGCAGGGAAAAATGCTCCTGGCCACTATTATTCGCCGATGGGCCGGTCATAGCCCAACTCACATGGTATTCTACTGTAAGTGATTAGTATTTTTCCATAATTTATTCACCACCAAATCAAATTTATTAAGCTCAGGACCCCCACCATTCTGGTTGGTGGAAAGGAATATAAATATACATCATCCAGGGTAAAACATCCTAGGACACTATTATATCCAGTGGATCAGTACTCATAAACATCATCTAAGGAAAAACCTCCTGGGCCACTATTATATCCAGTGGATCGGTACTCATAGCATAATTCAACTAGGCCCGGCTCATTAATCTTTCACTTTAACGATTAGTGTTTTCCCCCTTTTTAATCAGCACATCAATTCCATTTATTTGCCTCGATAGGGAGATCATGATCCCAGGACACAAAGGTACACCGGTCGTAGTGGTGCATAAAAGCTACTCAGTACCCTTTAACTATCAACCCAGGGACGCAAAGGTACCTTGGTCGTACTTGTGCATAAAGCTAACTCAGTACCCTACAGATAAGGACACCTAATCCTTAAGTATGCATACCCCTTAACTAGGTCTGTAGAGCTAGATAAAGTAGGTATAGGGCCTAGCTGGGGCATAAAGGCACACCAGCAAATACCAAATAATCGTGGGCTAAACCACATCTTTAGGGTAACGACCCCTAAAGAGCAACCATTCCCGATCTCGAGGTCTTTCACTTTAAGTATTAGTGTCTTAATTAAGGGTGATCACAAAAGCACAACAATCATATAATTATTCACTTTTAATTGTTCAGATTTCATCAAATATTTCTTATTTAAATAGTTGTCCAAGGTAAAATAGAAGAATCATTAAGACCATCCTAAACTCATCTAATTCCGAATTAGAATTCGTTCTCGTGATACTTACTAATCATCAAATACTCTTACCTCTCTAATCTGTGTTATTTGAGTCATATTACGAAATTCCACAATCACAACGACATGTTAGATATAAACTACTCATTTACCCCTTACTTATATAATTACTAAGTTATCCCTTCCTTACTTGACAATTTGCCATATTACCCTCCTTGTTACACAATTACCAAATTGCCCCTTACTCGATTTAGGTTACTAAGTTATTTCTCATACTTATTGGGTCGCTAATCCCCCTTCATAATTATTATCCTTAATATACTTTCCATTTAGTTGGTTAGATTACCACTTTGCCTTTTCTCCTTTATTATAATTAATAAATTATCCTTGAGTTGGTCAAATTACCAAATTACCCTTCCTCATTATCCTAATTACCAAATTAACCCTTTATTTAGTTAATTACCAAATTACCCTCCTCTATTATCAATTACCAAACTACCTTTCTTCATTATCAAAATTACCAAATTACCCTTTTATATGATCATAATTACCATTTTACCCTTCTCCATTATTAAATTTACCAAATTACCCTTTGGTCATCTAAATTACCAAATTGCCCCTCTTAATTGTCATAATTACCAAACTACCCTACTCCATTATTAAAATTACGAAAATACCCTCTAGTCGGTTAAATTACCAAATTACCCCTTACATCTATCATATTTACCATTTTACCCTTCTTCATTATTACATTATCAAATTACTCTTTAGTTATTTAAATTATTATTTTACCCTTCTCAATTATTATAATTACCGGGTTACTCCTTTACAATTTTCACTTTTACCCCTTTTATTTACAAAATTACCATCTTACCCCTTTACTTTCAAATTTACCATTTTACCCCTTAACTTCCAAAAATTACTATAACACCCTTTCACTTATAAAGGTTACCATTTTATCCTTAATTATGAAATTACTATTTTACCTCTTTTAATTTTCAAATTACCATTTTGCCCTTTAATCACAAACTTACTATTTTTTCCTTTAATTACAAAATTACAATTTTACCCTTTTATTATAAAATTACCATTTTGCCCTTTTATTATAAAACCACCATTTTCCCTTTTATTAGAAAATTACCATTTTGTCATTTTATTATGAAATTACCATCTTACCCCCTCACTTCCAAAATGACCAATTTATCCCTTACTTCCAAATTTACCATTTTATCCTTTTATTAACAAATTTACTATTTTACCCTTGCCTCCAAAATTACCATAATACCCTTTTTAATTAAGAATTACCCTTTTGCCCTTAGTATACCACTTATATTAAATTATTATTATTACTACATAAAATATTAATATTAACTCCTCATCCACCACTCTTATAATTAATATAACATTATTAGCACCCATATATATATTAGGCCATATTCTTGTACAAGATACCTTACAAAAATCCCCTAAGGCTTCCAAAATATTAATCATGCATTAAGAATCACAATAGCATAATATAACATGGTTAATATTTAACATTTTCATTAACAACCAAACTCTTATCCTAAATATAGCAATAATCTATCATGCTTCCTTTTCGTCAATCAACACAAGAACTACATATATCATATTAAACAACATAAACCAAGCATAATAATATATTAAAAATCTTAATGTGCTAACATACGTTAATCCATACATTTAAGTGGGATTTAACGATTACCTCGATTCGCACAAAAACAAACCTTACTGATATTCTAGTTAAAGATTCAAGCTTTGATTATCAAAACCAATACCTAAACATAATATCAAGACTTATTACATTAGAAATAATAAAGATCAATGTATAAGGTTTTATAACACTTAATTAATTAAATAATTAAATTAAAATATTATTATACCTTAAAAATTATTAAACAACTAAATCAAGAAATGCTGAGACTCATGCTGCTCATGCAGCATGAGCTGCATGCAAAGAATTGGGAAGGAGGGGCTCGAAGGTGGTGAAAAGAGGGAAGAATGAGCATTTTCGAGTTAGAGGTTTGGGGCTAAGAAAAAGACATGATGGGGAAGGATTTGAGGCAAGGGAATGGTGCAAAAGTGTAGAGCGGGTGTAGGTGGTGGTCAGGGATGGGTTGAAGTTGGCTAAGGGTGGCAGAGATGGCGGCAGCGAGGCTGCGAAGGTGGCGGCCGAGGAGGGAGTCAAGAAGGAGGCTGGTGAGGAAGGAAAATGGGGAGGGAAAATGAAGGCCTTTGGGTGGTGTTTTCGGGCAAGATAGGATTGGGGTGGTAGAGGGGATTGCAAGGATTGATTTAGTCGCATAGGTGGCGGAAGAGACGACGAGATGGCGGCGGATTAAGGTTGTGTAGGGTGGTTGTCGAGAAGGGAGGGAAAGAAGAGAAAAAGAAGACGGGAGGAAGAGATGGGCTGCGGGGTGGCTCGATGGGGGCTATGATGGTTCGGGGGTGAGGTAGAGGGTGGCAGGGGGTGGTGCAGGTGGTGTTTGAGGCAGTGGAAGCAGCAAAGATGGGTGGGAAACAAAAATAGAGGGAGAGAGGGGAGGAGAAGAAAGGAAAGAAAAGAGAGGGTTGGGGAGCATGGGGAGTTTGGGAAAAAAATGCAAAACGGGCAGGGAAGGAGGAAGAAATAGAAGAGGAAGAGAATAAAGGGGATAGGGAGCTCGAGGGGTGACTGTAGGGGTTAGGGAAATGGGAGTTGTAGGGAGAGGGAGAAAGGAATGGCGATGGCAGGGAGTGGGGAAGGGAGAATGGTGGGATCGGTATAGCAGGAAAACGACGAGAAGGAGAGAGAGGGAGATAGGGGGAGGTCAACGGGGAGAGGGGGTTGCAAGTTTGGTAGAAGAAAAAGGGAAGAAGAAGGGGAGGTTGGGTGCGCGACGGGCGGCCGAAGGAAAATCACACGGGTCGACCCAGTCGGGGAGAAGGGGAAATAAAGGAAAAAAAAAAGAGACAAGACGGGCTCAACGCAGAAGGAGGGTAAGGGGGAAGAATGAGCCAGCGACCCAGTGCAAGAGGGGAGGGCACGGCAGGCCGAGCCAGCCGGCAGCCCAAAGAAAGGAAAAGGAAGAAAAGAAATAAAAGGAAAAAAGAAGAAAAAGGAGAAGGAAAAAAAGGGAAAAGAAAAGGAAAATGGGATTAAATAAAATAGTTTAATTTATAAGATAATAAAATATAATATTTTTGGGTAATAAATTTATTTAACAATTTAAATTAATATAATTAAAATATAAGGGTTTATAAAGGATAATTTTTGTATAATAATGATTTGAAAAATTATTATAATAAAAAGGGTATGATAAAATAAAAAAAAATATTTATTATAATTTATTGAATATTTATACCCAATTTTATTTACTCAAAAAATTGATAAAATAATTAAATTAAATAGATTTAAAGGAGAATTTATTTTAAATAAAATTTATTTATTAAAATATAAGCTTTTAAAATGTCGGGGGATTACAACATCCATGATTGGTTTTATTGAGCTCGAGACCCCACACTATTATCGCTGGTGGATCGGAATACATATAAACATCATTTGGGACAACATGCTCCTAGGCCACTATTATATCCGATGGATCGGTACTCATAATCATCTTCTAAGGCAACACATTCCTGGGCCACTATTATAACCGGTGGACCGGTACTCGATGTCATAATTCAACTGGGCCCGGCTCATTAATCTTGTACTTTCATAATTAGTGTTTTTCCTTTCTAATCGGCACAACAATTCTATTTATTTGCCTCGGATGGGAGATCAGGAACCCGGGACACAAAGGTACACCGGTCGTATTGGTACATACAAGCTACTCAGTACCCTTCAACCATCAACCCAAGGACGCAAAGGTACCTTGGTCATATTGGTGTATAAAGCTACTCAATACCCTACCACCAAGGACACCTAATCCATAAGTATTCATAACCCCTAAATAGGTCCGTAGAGCTAGATAGAGTAAGATATAGGGTTTGGTTGGGGCACAAAGGTACACTAGCAAATACCAGAATAATCGTGGGCTAAACCAAGTCTTTAGGATAGTGACCCCTAAAGAGCCCCCATTCTCAATCTCGAGGTCTTTCACTTTAAGTATTAGTGTCTTAATTAAGGTGATCACGAAAAGCACAATAATTAGATGTTTATTCACTTTCGATCATTCTGATATCATTAGGTATTTCTTATTCATATGGTTATCCAAGATAACACAGAGGAATCATTAAGACCATCATAATCTCATCCAATTCTGATTCAAGATTTGTTCTTGTGATACTTACTAATCGTTAAATACTCTTACCTTACTATTCAGTATTACTTGAGTCTTATTACGAACCTCCAGTGTCCCATCAACATGTTAGATATGAATTATTGATTTACCCCTTACTTGTATAGTTATTAAGCCATCCCTTCCTTACTTGCTAATTTACCATATCACCATTCATGTTGCATAATTACCAAATTATCCCTTACTCGGTTTAAGTTACCAAGTTATCTCCTATGCTTTTTAGATCACCATTCACCCTTCATAATTGTTACACTTATCACATTTCCCATTTAGTTCGTTAGATTACCGAATTGCCATTCTCCTTTGTTATAATTACTAAATTACCCTTAAGTTGGATAAATTACCAAATTACCCTTCTTCATTATCATGATTACCATTTTGCCCCTTTAGTTGGTTAAATAATTACCAATTTACCCTTCAGTCGGTTAAATTATCAAATTTCCCTCCTCCATTATCATAATTATCGAATTACCCCTTTAGTTGGATAAATTACCAAATTACCCTTCTTCATTATCATAATTACCAATTTGCCCTTTAGTTGGTTAAATTACCAAATTACCCTTCTACAATCTCATAATTGCCATATTACCCTTATCCATTATTATAATTACCAAATTACCCGTATCCATTATTATAATTACCAAATTACCCTTCTCCATTATTATAAATACCAATTTACCCTTCTCCATAATTATAATTATTAATTTACCCTTCTCTATAATTATAATTATTAATTTACACTTCTCTATAATTTTAATTACCAATTTACCCTTCTCCATTATTATAATTACTCTATTGCCCTTCTCTATTATTAAAATTACCATAATACCATTTTGTTGGTTAATTTACCAAATTACCCTTCTCTATTATCATAATTATCCAATTGCCCTTCTATAATCATAATTTAATTACCAAATTATCCTTCATCGTTATTATAATTACCAAGTTACACCTTACTCCCAAATTTACCATAATATCCTTTTATTTACAAAATTATCATTCTACACCTTACTTCCCCTTTCCTTCCAAAGTTACTATAATGTCCTTTGTATTTATAAAATTACCACAATACCCTTTTACTTATAAATTTACCATAATACCCCTTTTACTTGTAATTTACCATTTTGCCCCTTAATTCTAAAATTACAGTCTCACCCTTCTACTTATAAAATTACAATAATACCCTTTTACTTGCAAATTACTATTTTACCCTTTTACATCCAAAATTACCATTTTGTTCTTTTCTTACAAAATTACCTTTTTGCCCTTCTCTTCTAAAATTACCATTTTACCCCCTTTACTTCCAAAATTACCACTTTACCCTTTACTCCCAAAATTACCATAATACCCTTTTACTTATGAAATTACCATTTTCCTCTTTACTTCCAAAATTACCTTAATACCCTTTTACTTACAATTTACTATCTTGCCCTTCTCTTCTAAAATTACCATAATGCCCTTTTCTTACAAATTTACCATATTGCCCTTTTATTATACCACTTTTATTAAGTTATCATCACTACATTAATATTAATATTAATATTAATACTCCACTCTCCTCACCCAAATTCTGCCAACTATTATATTTCACATCATACTCCTCATCACCCACACATATTAGGCCATATTCTTGCACAAGATATATTAGTAAAATACCCCTAGGGCTCACAATAATATTATTCATGCATAAATAGTCATAATAACATAATATAGCATAGATAAGTACTCAACATTTTCATTAATACTCAAACTCTTCCCTTAAGCAATATTTCCACACATAGCATATAAACTAACATGCTTTCCTTTTTATCAATCATTATAAGCACTACATATAATATATTAATTAATATTTACATCAGGCAAAATAACATATTAACACCCTAATGTGCTAGCAATAGCATACGTTTATCCATGCATTTAAGTGGGGTTTAAAGATTACCTTAATTCCCATAAAAATCAAACTTTACTGGTATCCCGCTTAAAGATTCAAGCTATAGATAACAAAATCGACATCTAAAAATAGTATCAAAACTTATCATATTAGAGATGAGAAACCAAAGCATAAAAATTTATAAAATTTAATTAATGAAATACTTAGCTTAAAATGCTATTATACCTTAAATTTTTTGAACTAAACTAACTAAGGCATGCAGTAGCTCATGCTGCATGAGCAGCATGAGCTGCATGCAAAATAAAAGGTGAAAGGCTCGAAGGTGGATTGAAGAAAATGAATGATGGGCTCTTTTCAGGTTCGGGTTTTGAGGCTAGGAAAGAAGGTAGATGGGGGAGGATTTAGGACAAGGGAAGGGTGCAGTGATGAAGAGGGAGTGTAAGTGGTAACCGGGGATGAGTTGTTGGCGGCCAAGGGTGGCGGCCGTGGCAGCAGCAAGGCCGCAAAGTGGGTTGTAGGAGTGGATGGAGCTGAGAAAGGAGGATGAAAATGAAGGGGTGAGGGGGCTTATTTTAGTAAGAGGGGGTGTGGGGTGGTAAACGAGCTTATAGGGAGTGCATTAGTGGTTTGGGTGCTGGCAGAGACAGTGGGATGGTAGTGGAAGGAGGGGTTGTAGGGAGGCTGCTAAGGGAGAAAAAGAAGAGAAAAATAAGGGGGAAGAAGGGACTAGAGGGGGCTCGAGGGGGTATTGTGGTGGTTCAGGGTAGTAGTATGAGGTGGTAGGAGGCACTGCAGGCGATTGGTGTGGCGGAGGAAGTAGTAGAGGGGTGGTGGTGCAAAAAATAGGGATGGAAATGGCAGGAGAAGAAAATGAAAGGAGGTCAGGGAAGGTAAGGAGCTCGAACAATGAGGTAGAAAAGGGGTTGATGAGGCGAAGAAAAATAAGAGGGAGAATAAGGGCGGCTGGCCAGTTAATGGCAGCGTGTAAGATGGAAGGGGAGGTGGTAAGGTGGTAGGGAGGGGAGACGAAGAGAGGGGAAAAACAGGACAGGAGGGGTGGTTTTGCAGGGCTGGCCAGGTCCAAGAATGGGAAGAAAATGACAAGAGAGAAGGGGAGGTAGTTGGTGGCAGCAAGAGGTTGTAAGACGTGGTCGGACGTGGTGTTGAGGGGCGTGCGCTGCGTTGGGGCTGGAGGCTGAAGAAGAAAGAAAGGGAGAGGGGGCAGGGCGGGCGTAGGGGGGAAGAGAGGAAAGTGGGCCGGTCTGGTCTAGGGTGAAGGGAAGGAAAGAAAAAAAAGGGGGAAGTTGGGTTGTATGCGGGAGAAGGAGAGGAGGGAAGGAGTGGGTCGGAGGCCCAGCCGTAGGGGAAAGGGGGAGACAAGCTTGGTGCGGGCAGTCTGAAGGAGGGAAAATGAAAAAGAAAGAAAGGAGGAGAAAGGAGAAAAAGGTGAAAGAAAGGAAAAGGGAAAATAGGGTAAATTAAAATAATTTAATTTATAAAATAATAGAATGTAATATTTTTGGGTAATAAATTTATTTAATAATTTAATTTAATATAATTAAATATATGGGTTTAAAAAGGATAATTTTAGTAAAATATTGGTTTAGAAAATTATTTAAATAAAAAGAGTATGATAAAATAACAAATTATTTATTTTAATTTATTAAATATTCCTATCTACTTTTATATACTCAAAAATCCATAAAATAATTAAACTAAATAATGTTAAAAGCTAATTTATTTCAAATAAAATTTATTTATTAAATTATAGGTTTTCTAAAATTTTAGGGAATTACAAGACACTTGAAACACATAGGTAATAACAAGCTAGTGATATTTAGGAACATCATCCAATCATAAAATAAACATAAGTGATAAAATCAAATCAACTCCACATAGCGAAGGTAAGTGATGCAAAGCAAACATTCAAGATTTGGTATTCATCATTATGGAACCAATTTTTCTTTATTTAGAAAGGATCTCCCACAAAATTAAAGACAAACATATGGTTACATTGCTACTTATAGATAAAACGTATCATACAAGCTACTAGGGGTATTTAGCATGTGCATGGCATGCATAGAGCACTATGTTCATGGAGGACATGGCTATGTGCACGGGGGAAATAAAAGGCAGCTTGGAAGTGGATATTAGTTATTTTAGTTAATTAATTAATTAACAAGTTGAGTTAAACATTAGCTAAAGAGTAAAGTAGCGTAAATCTATCTTTTAAAGAATATTCCATTTTCTAATATCTTTTAGCTAGTAGATGGCAATATCTTGTAATCGGTAGCCTTAGCTATATAAGCCATAGAACACACATTGAAGAGGATATTAGATTGAATTGAATTTAAATGAAAATTGCAAGTATTACTTATTGAATTCTATGTGAGTTCATCTCAATTTTAATCAAATCTATGTGCACGATTAATCTTAAAACCCTTAATCTCTTCGTCTGTGTGAATTAGAGATTAAGTACTATCTTTCTAAACTCCATAACCCATGCCATTCTTACCATAATCATCATCCTTATTCATCACAAATCAAAATCTTAATTTACAAAACCCCAACCCTAATTTATAATTCAAAACCCTAACATTAATTGTGACACCAAACCCTAACCCACAAAGCCTTCTATGTTTAAAAACTAATTGCCAAATCATCATCATCTTCTCTTCATCATTGTCGAATCATCCTCGTCATCTCAGCATTATCAAATCACCTACATCATTCATCCATCATTATAAAATCATCATCATCATTCTTATACTTAATTCAACATCAGCGAGTCTTCATCTTAATATCCAATCCCAATTCGAGTCCTAATATCACCATAATTATAATTCCATATTCACACCCACATCAGTAGGGCATTGAGAAACTACAGAAACCATAAATCTGAAGTATTACAAATACCAAGGTAAGGCACTATGGTAGTTATTGAAGCAACACATCCACATCAAGGTAGCATGTTAAAGAAACTAACTAAACACATACCAAACCATGGTAGGGCACAATGACTACCAAAATATTACTCAGACTAAACCATTTACATTCTTACACAATTTTTACTTACAATTTTAATTACTCAAGGAGAATACAATAATAACAAGGAGACATAAAACAACACCAATGATACCACCACACAAAGCAAGAATGTACCCTCCCAACCATCCAACCTAGAGGCATAACAACACATTGGTCATATTGGTGCACAAGGTAATGTAGTATCCTCCGCATCTAGAACACCTAATCCTCAAATATCAATAGCCTCTATATGGTAGGTCACCTGTATAGTAGACAAGGACCTTACTAGGGCACTATGGAACACTAGTGAAGCAAACAAACTAAGGGATCCTACCTTGTATCTAGGGTAGTGACCTCTATAGAGTAACTATTACTGAACTCGAGGCCTTTCACTTTAAGTATTAGTACATGATAGGGCGATCACATATTTCACATATAGAATAATAATTCCCTTTCCATACTTAATAATTTTCCTTTATTTCTAATTATCCTAGTCAACCCAAAAGTTAATAGTTTAGGTCAAGGTCAACTCAACACTAAGGCCAACCTATCAAAATTTCTAAGCCCATCATGTGTGTTAATTATTCATAAGAGATGCATTTAGTTGAAAATGACCAAAGTCCCTATTTTTATAATTATTATCAAATTTTCATACCACACTATATTATTATGAGAATTTATTGTGAAAAGGCTAAAAGATAATTATTTAAAATATTTTAGTATGTAGGTAATATTTATGACTTAGCGATTGAATAATTTTCTACTTTTCATGCATTTAGTAAGTTATGTCCAAAAACTCTAATCATACATTCCTAACATGTCATATATTCCATGCAACACCTACAAACGTATTTACGGCATGATATAGCATTTACTAGGAAATTTACATCAAGACTCGATTAAGGAAACATTTCTAACCCTAGAACATACTAATGACAATTATTGTATTCTAACCCTAATCATATATGCATGCTTTTATGCATTTTATATCAATCCTTATCTACTGTGTAAAGATAATCATGGTACACTTATCATGGAATTTACTTCACAGTCTCAATAGATCAAAACTCTAACAAAACCCTAGACATAAATACGTTAACCATTCAATAAAATACACATGCATATATCTTCTATCTAATAACATGTTAGATACATTCTACCTAGTTAAAATCATAATTTCATGCTTCACATCTATTAATAATACTTGTATACCTAGTGTAAAGCTTCAGCATATACATACATACATACAAACATACATGCATATATATATATATATATCCTTTCAAAACTCATGCATAAATCATGCCCTAATTACATAACTACTTTTATATGTCACCACATGATTTCACATCTTAGTAGAAGGGTACAATTACTTCTTATCCAAGCAATAAATAAAGCTAAATTCACCTAATCTCCACTCTCTTATTAAGGTTCACCACCAAAACCTTAATTTGTGCCCTCTTACACTTTTCTGTCTTCCCATGTACCACAACTCCCCTATGTCCACCAACTACCCACAACACCCTCATGATACCCCCAACCCTTCTCTCCACACTATCCTCCCCTTGATCACCCTCAAACGAGGTATCACTAAGTTAGTCTTGCTCCCATGCAAGGTCCACTCTCCCTATGTAAATTTTTTTTACCCTAACCCCTTTTTCATCAATATCCCTTCTCATTACTCCAATTTTTTTTCCAAGGAATAGTTAGAACATTTCCTTATTAAAAATTTTACTTATAATATTCCTCACTATTTTTTTCCATCATCCCTGGCCACCTAAGCCCCACCTAAGACTCCTTCGCTTAAATATACCATTTTTCATATAACACACAAGACCTACATCATCACATGATAAAAAAATTTCAATCACATATAAAATCAAGCAGTGAGGGTCACACACACTATTACCTTAGGTCCTTGCAAGCCAACCTGCACAACAAACTTAGATCACATATACATATACACACATTTCATACAAGTAAACATATTTCACAACCATGGCAAATAAGCACAACCCTAACTATAACTGTATCCTTACCTAAATGGCTCTAGTATTAAAGCAATGATATCTTATACCTCCTCACTAGTGATTACTGGTTTGGTACCTAAAATGAGAACAACCAACTTAGCTAATTTACTCCTTTTTCTACCCTTTTCCTTTTTTCTCTATTTTCTTAACCAAAATAATAAGGATAATAAGGATAATAGTAATAATAGTAATTAATAATGTAAAAGCTTAACATAAGTAAGAAGGGGGGAAAATGTGATAAGAATAGATAAAGAAAGGTGAGAGTGGCATGGTGACGGCTACAATGATGATGTAAGTAGAGGGATTTTTAGGGTTGGAAGAAGGAGTAGAGTAGGGTTTCTTGAGGTGGTGGAGGTGCTAGCATAGGTGGCTAGTGGAAAAGGTGGCGATTTCATGGTGACGGTGATAGTGCTTATGGCGGTGCTCCTAAGAGGAAGGGAGAAAGAGAGGAAGAAGGGTGGTGGAGAAGGCCTTTAGCATGTGGAAACATACATATGTAGGAAGGTAGGGCAAGGAGGAAGAAATGGCTGGTGGTGATGGTGGCCCAAGATGGTGTTGGTGGCATGGGGTGGTGCAAAGGTCAGCTCAAGCTACCTACTTTACATGATCGAGGATAGAAAGGGAAAGGAAAGAAGGGAGAATTAAGGGGCTCAGTGGGTGCAAAGAGGTGCAAGGAAGGGGAAGGAGTGGAGCTAGGGTGGTGGCATGGCCTGGTGGTGGTGATGGTGGCGTCTGAAGGTAGGGTGAGGAAAGGATGGCAGGGGGCTCGAGGTAGAAAAGAGAGGAGAAGGAGATTGTAGGGGGTTTATAGGCAATTGGAGGGAGATGAGGACAAGGGAAGGAAGAGAATAAAGGAGGGCTAGTAGCTAGCTACCGATGATAGCAGGGGAGGGTAGTATAGGAGTTGTAGGGGATAATTACAAGCAATAGGGTATAGGGATAGGGGGAAAGAGGGTATGTAGGGGGACCGTGTAAGTGCATGCTAGTGTGCATGCCTTACTGGCTGAAAGGAAGAGGACTAGGGGGAGTGGTTGGGAGGTTGTGACAATGGCAATAGGGAGGGGAGAGTAGACATGAGGTAGGGGATGGGGTAGAAAAGGAAGAGGAGGAAAAAGAGAGGGAGAGAAAAGGGAAAGAGGGGGCATGCATAGTTGGGCTATTGCACTAGGGGAAAGAAAAAAAAAAGATGGCCCTGGGCTAGTCAGAGAAGGAGAGGAAGAGAGGGGGAGTTTGTGTCGTAGGGCCTACTGTGTCACAACTCAAACTATAGGGGAGGAAGGGGAAGAGGAAAGAAAGAAAGAATAGGAAAGAGAAGAAAAAAGAGGGAAAAAGGAAAAAATGGGGAAAAAGAAAAAGAAAAGAGAGATAATAGGGTGTTTTGGGTTTTTGGGGATTTATAGGTAATAAAGAAACTAATTAAGATTAATTTTAAAATTGTCATAATATATCTATAACTCATTTTAGGTTAGCTAACTAGAATAGCTTACAAATAATAATTTTTATGTCATTTTTGTTGTCATAATTGGTATTATTATTTTTATTATAAGGTGTACATATATTTTAGATTTACTCAATAACTCATTATTTTATCCTCTATTCCTATAAAATTTGTGGTATTACATGAACATGTGGCCTATGGTATGCTAAGAGTTATGTTATAAATGTAACACTTAGCTATGGTATATACTATTTAACATGTTATGATGTGATACTTTGGGTTACCTTTTATGCAATCCATGTGATGTTTGCATACTTAGTATTATGTATTGGTTTACTTAATATTGTTATTCTAATGGGTTCTATTTTATGGTCCTCTACCTATTTAATGGATAGTTTTTATCTTATAAGAGTACTTTGAGGATAAAACTTGATGGCTTTTGTTAGGATTTAAGAGTTAGGATTATCTAGTGTCAATTCTGACATCTTTTTATTTGGATATCCCTAGGACTCTTATGTACCATTCTATATTTATCTCTTTTAAAAATTGTAACTATTTTGTTTGATATTTTGTTATCTAAATAATTTAATATTTTAATGAAATCTTTTTGTCCTTCATATCAATTTTTGTTCTTAATTTATGTTGATAAATGATTTAGCCTTAATACTTAGTGTAAAAAAGGTAGAGGAACTAGATTTATACTATGTATGGCAGTAACACCCTATATTTTAAGGGTTTAACTTCCCCAATCAACTCTTTTAAAGAAATTTTCAAGTGTTAAAAATGAAGTTGTTATAATTTTGGGTGTCGGGTTTGTAGAAAAATGAATAAGGGAGATGAAGAAAGAAAGGAGGGAGAGAAAAGAAGTGGGGGGGTATTTGACTGGGTTTTATTTTGTTTTTTACTAATATATATGCAAAAATGAGAATACTAAACATCTAAAAATGTGAACAGATAATTTTACCTAAAAATTATTTAACATAAATCATTTTATAAAAATCTGAAGGTATAAAATTAATATGAAAGCTATTTGAATGATTTTGGAAAATCTTTCAGAAGAAAAATACCAACGGATGCAAAGATTTATATTATTTACGAACATACATAATAAGATATCAAAAATTATTTAAAACTATCTATAACTATTTTTAAAAAATATTCTAAAGAACTAAGATTAATTCAAATGACTTCCAAAAAAGGTCATCCATGAACCAAAAAAAAATAGAAGAAAATTAATTTCAGAAGGAAAATCATAAACAAGTTACAAAAATATTTTAATTTAAAACTATTCAAAGATATAATGACTTCGGAAAAATAGATAAATTTAAAATGAAAATATTTTCTATGGATAAAAATTATTCTATTTCAAATTGAATTTTATAATTTATATAACTTATTCATTAAAAAACATAAATTAAAAAAAAAAGTTGTAATTACAAGACGAAGATTTAATAAAAAAAGAATCTAAAATATTAAAAATCAAAATATGAGAAAGAATAGAAATACATATTTTTAAATTAAGGTTGAAATTATATAAATATGATAAAATTATTATCGTGAATAAATTTATCTAGAATGATTCACAACGATAATGATCAATTAAAGTCTAATATGAATTCAAAATCATCTATAAAACCATAAAAAATTAAAACTAAAATAATTAAATGGTTTTATCAAAGTACACTAATAAAATTATCAAGCTTGAGAAAATTAAATTAAAAAAATATAGGGTATTATAATACAAATAGACATTTTCTTAATGCTCATTTTTGTGATTGTCAATTATTTTTAACAATTTTTTTTTTTTTATGAAACAGCATTAGCGACCATTTGCCTTGTTGCCAAAGAACGACATAAAGAGTTTTAGGACATTTATTCATCACCAAAAGTTATTGCAATGAATATTTTTATTTTTTATAATGATATTATTTTGTCATGAAATAATGTTTGCCACGATACTTTTTTGTTACCAAAAAGCTTTTGTAACCATAATTTTTATGAGTAACAAGTTTTTACAACGATATTTTTTTATTACAAAAGAACATTTGCTATAATTTTTTTCATTACTATAGAGCCTTTATAATGATATTGTTTAATAAAAAAATACTTCAACGGCATTTTTTTCACTATAAAATATATTTGGTAACAATTTTTTGTAGCTAAGACTTTTAAAAACAAATAAATAAAATGTACATATTTGGTAGCGACATATTTATTATAACAAAAAAAGTTATTGCTAAATATTTTTTTTCTTTTTGTAACATTATTATGTAGAATGATTTATATAGTTACTATAACTACCTTTCATAACAATTTTTATTTTTAATGATAAATTTTGTCATTGATAAAACCAAAGCTTTTACTGGTGCTAGAAATACTTTGTAAAGTACATCTAGAACTATTTTTTACAAGTTTATAAATTTTATTAAGGTACGTGGAACTATTTTTATAACTTTATATATTTTATTTAGATTCACAATTTATATATGATATAAATTGTTTTTGTACGAGTGAAATATGATTATATTCATAGGTATTTAAGAGAGATAGTAATAATTACGACAACTAGTCACAAATAATAAAAATTTAAGAATCCGAATATTGTTTCAATTTCCACTCAACCTTAGTAAAAATAATTTAGTTGTTATTCTCATTTATCTTTTCTTCTCCAAACAATATATTTCTATCCTAACCCTAGTAGATATATCCCTTATTAATCTCCTAATTTTTCCTCTATCTTTGCATTATCATGATTTATCCTTGAATCGACTTGCCCAAATTTTTATCACAAATCTAACAGAACCGCCACCGACTTAACAGAGTATAAAACTCCAAATCTAGATCCACTATTATATGATAAATCTTTCTTGCTCCCATTTCGGAGACCATAGTCCTCTACTCTGCGGCTATCTCAACCCTTAATTTCTCCCTCCCTTTTTGCGTTCATCAACCATGAATCTCAATCATAATCTAATATATATTCCTGATGCACCTACGTACCATGAGCACATCATCAACTATGACGTCTTCGTTGCAGGCATGACAACTTACGTGAACAGCCGCCATCTATAGGAATCACCGCCTCCACCCTGCCCTACCTTTGAAGTCATCATCACCAAAATAGATATTGATCGCATCATCCATGAGAATCCTTCGGCAGAAACAATGTTCTACATCGACTATCACCTTCCGATAGCAAAAGCCAAATACCAAGTTAGTTGCAATCAACAAATTTTTATCAACAATACTGTATGCCCATGGGACTCGTTCATAAGAGGATGCCTTCTTGATTCGGGCCTTCATTCCGGGGATTGTGATGATATCATTCGGAGAATATGGGGTTGGTCGGATGTATTCCTTCATACCCATCGTACCTAGTATCATAGTTAAAATTGATTTTATTTTTCCTAAAGTCGATTGGTTTGAATATATCAGTGGCGCAAAGTTTGATTATGGTGAGACGACTATTGGTCCAAAGTTGGATGCCTCGTTTCTTGAGCACCAAGTCATGATGATTCTGGCATCAGGTGCTTCCATACGAGCTTTGGAGATCGTTAAGGCGATCGATCACAACGCGGGAATTATGGGACTATCGAGCATCTATGGCGACGATCGGTGTGCTATTTGCTTGGATGGTTTACTAGCACTACTACGAAAATGGAAAATAATAACGGGACAATAATAACGGTGGTTCGAGAATGATTTTCAAACGCATGAAAATTAATGGGCGGGAGTGTTTTGATAACGGTTCTAATTCAAAACCGTTATTAAAAGGCCAACGTTAAAATTTGCATGGATGTTTTAATAACAGTTTTATTTAAACCATTATTAAAAGAGGTTTTAATAACGGTTCATATTAGAACTGTTGTCAAAAGGCCGAATGTTTTAACAACGGTTCCTGGAAGAACCGTTGTTAAAAGATGTTTTAATAACGGTTCCTGGAAGAACCGTTGTTAAAAGATGTTTTAATAACGGTTCTCTCAGGAACCGTTATTAAATCCTTTTTTTAATAACGGTTCTCTCAGGAACCATTATTAAAACACCAAAATCAAACATTTATTTCGCTCAGTTCTATTTCGTGCCAAAAGTTTCAGACTCTCTGCACCTTCGTTCTCTTACTCTCCTTCTCCTTGCAAACCCTTGCACCACCACACCGTGCACCACCACTCCGGCTCCTCTCAAGTAAGGGAAACCCTTGCACCGCCAACTCTCCACCACGCCTCTACCATTGTTAGCTCTGCATGTGCGCGCTGTCATTGTTCTGAAGCTAGCTAGCCAGCACTTGCACCTTCATCCTCCGTCTTGTTTGAAGCCCTTGCCTTTCTCAACTTGCTCGCCGTTGTATTTTAGCTAGCTCACTTTATGTATGTGTTTGTTCTTCCTCTCGTAACTTTTTATCTACTTATATATGTATATATATATAAATGCATGCATGTTGCTAGAGGGTTTCGTTTGTTTGTTATTGAAAGATTGCGGTTTGTCGTTCGAAAATGTGTTGTTGAATGTGTTGGCTGAAAATTTTGTTGTTCGTTGTTGAATTTGTTGCGTTATTGTTATATATTAATAAATGCATGTGTTGGCCGGCCGAGACCCACTACTACGGAAACAGGAATTAATAACGGCACATTAGTAACGGTGGTTCGAAAACCGTCGTCAAATCCGTGAAAATTAATGCGCGGGAATTTTTAATAACGGTTTTACGTAATAACCGTTATTAAAAGTGCAACATAAAATTTTGCACGGGAATTTTAATAACGGTTGACGTAAAACCGTTATTAAAAATTGATTTAATAACGGTTCAAACAAGAACCGTTGTTAAAATTTCCAAAGTTTTAATAACGGTTTCTTTTAAAACCGTTATTAAATCTTGTTTTGATAACGGTTCTTGTAAGAACCGTTATTAAATCGTGTTTTAATAACGGTTCTTACAGGAACCGTTATTAATATCTCCTTTTATTTTGTTCTCTTTTGTTTCGTGCCAAAAATTTCACACTCTGCCGCTTCCCTCTCGTACTCTCTTTCTATTGCGAACCCTTGCACCACCGCTCCGGCTCATCTGAATTAAGGGAAACCGTCGCACCGCCATCTCTCCACCACCCCTCTGCCATTCTTGCGAACGTAGCCAGCATTTGTACCTTCGTCGTTGCCGTTCTCAACTTGTACGTCGTCGCTCCCATTATGTATGTGTTGTTCTTCCTTCAATATTGCTTAATTTGTCTCTCTACTGATATGTATATATATATATAAATGCATGCATGTTGTACCGAAGATGTTGTGTTTGATGTGTTGTTCGAAAATCTGTCGTTCGATGTGTTGGTGAAAAAATTTGCTGTGGCCTTTTTGATTGTGGCCGGCCGAGACCTTAATATATATGTATATAATATATATATATATATATATATATATATATATATATATATATGTGTGTTTATAATCTATTTTATAAAAATATGTATTATTATTTTAAGAGAATCCACAAGCCTAAAATATATATTATTATCATAAGATATGTACGTTCTAAGTATAAAATTAAGGTGTATATATTTTTTTAGCACTCACATTATTATATATGCAGATGATCATGTGTATTTATATGCTTTTTTTAATATATATTTTGTAAGACGTGTATGTTTGTTTTTCCGTAAAATGTGTGTTTATATGTGTTCTATTATATGTATATATATGTATAATATATATATTCATATATAAGATGTGTATATATAATCTTAAATAATTGTGGTTAGGGTTAGGGTTAGCTATAGGTTTAGGATCATTATCTTATGAGGTTTAGTGTTATTTTTTATTATAATTTATTAGGGTTAATTATTGTTAGGGTTAGTGGGAGGGGGGAGGGTTAGGGTTTATCGTTTATTATATTAAATATAAACTAGGGCTATAAGGAAAAATCCTAAGGATAAGGGTATTGCATGTGCCTGGGGAAAAGTTGAGGAGGTTGGTTGGGCATCGGTGTTGTGATCGATAAAAATTAAATAGAGATGAATAATTATGTATAATAATAATAATAATAATCATAATAATCATCATCATCATCATATAAGATTTATTAGATTGTACTATATATATATATATATATTATCTTATTAATATCTACTTGATTTTACTATGCGTAGCTTGAATGATTTGATGATAGTTTGATGTTTAGCCAGTTTGTTAAATATATAACTAAAGATTATGTCCTTATTTTAAATAGTTTGATGTTGTTAGGTTTACATAGTTGGTTATGATCTGGTAGAATATATTTATGATTTGTCTAGCTAGTTGAAGATCACTTTATATATTCTGTAATTTAGATCCTTTTAATTTCGAGAACAACCTT
This sequence comes from Tamarix chinensis, assembly GCA_030549775.1. NCBI lineage: Eukaryota > Viridiplantae > Streptophyta > Magnoliopsida > Caryophyllales > Tamaricaceae > Tamarix > Tamarix chinensis. Next base: position 48,987,681 of record CM060179.1, on the reverse strand, counting down.
GATGATAAGATTTAGTGGTTCTCATTTGTAGGTAGTGATCAGATGACATACCCTCCACTGTATTTTCATATGGCGCCACATAGAGATGTACGGACTCATGTGATATGGTTATATAATGAGCTATGTCATTTGTACGTGAGTGGCTCATCCTATCACCCCTTCCATTTCAGATCTTATCACCTTCTGTTGACCCTGCCTCAGATAGAGCCATGGGCATCGGCTACGTCTACTTTTTTGCAGTGGTTTGTCTACCACAGTGATGCACCACACCCGAGATTTATTGAGGGTGAGATGTTTGCTAGAGAGTATGATAGGATATCGAGAGAACTGATGGTCATCGATGACGAGTGGAGGTATCGTCATAGCTTGCCTCGGAGTATCCACCTCAGTTACCCTAGAGTATCCGTGAGTAGACTCTCATTTGATGATGTCAGGGATCAAATGATATATCGTGATGAGTGGACTTTTAGAGTTATAGTTTTTAGTCGGGCTCGACGAGGCTATCGGGGGATTTAGTTTTAGATATGAGTTTTCGTTTTTTAGGCATTTGAGTTGTAGCAACATTTTGATGTATATAGTGCTGCTATTGCTTAAATCTTGTAGTATGCATATCTTTTGTAAATTGAACTATTAATTGTATAATATTTTGCTACGTTTGTATGTATGCATATATATATATATATATATAATGAACTCTTTGTAAGTATGAGGAGTTTCATTGATCAGCATTAATATAATTTTGGAAACTTGTTAGCATGATTCGTATAATTTTGAAAATTATTATACTTATAATTCAATTGATTTTTAATATATAATTAATTACTTTCATGTGGGATATATCTAGATTCAAATAATATGGATCGGAAATGGTTGTCTGCAAATCGTCTGTCTAGAGAATATAACGAAGGAGTGGAGTTTTTCATCAAGTTTGCAGTTGAACATGCTCGGGACAATAGTAGAATAGTCTGTCCTTGTTTGAAGTGTGCTTATATTCAGCGTGTCAACGCTAATGATTTGAGAGATCATTTATTTGTGTATGGAATTGATACAAGCTACACTTGTTGGATATGGCATGGGGAAACAGAGTCTAAATATGAAAATGACGATGCTGGGAGGGATAGTAGTGGATCATCATTTGATAACTATGAGGGACATTCGTTAGAGGAGATGACTCAAAAGGTTGAGGAAAGTGTTCGGGATTGTCCAAAAATGTTTGAGAAGTTATTGAATGACTCGGAGAAACCTTTGTATGGTGATTGTAAGACGTTTACGCGATTATCCGCTACTTTAAGGTTGTACAACTTAAAGGCATGTAACGGATGGAGTGATAAGAGTTTTACAGAATTATTGTCGCTTGTGAAGGATATGCTTCCTGATGATAACGTTCTACCCGATCGTACGTATGAAGCGAAGAAGATTCTATCCTCTATGGGCATGAGTTATGAGAAGATACATGCATGCCCTAATGATTGTATTTTATATCGCAATGACAATGCATCTTTGGATAGTTGTCCTAATCCTGAATGCAAAGCACCACGATACAAGAAGAACAAGGTGCCCGCTAAGGTGTTATGGTATTTTCCTATAATACCAAGATTAAGGCGGATGTTTAATGATATTGAAGATGCCAAGAACCTAAGATGGCATGCTGATGACAAGATAGATGACGGGCTTCTTAGACATCCATCCGACTCTCCACAATGGATGACGATTGATGGGTTGTTTCCTGAATTTGGTAAAGAAGTAAGAAATGTACGCCTTGCACTTTCTGCAGATGGAATGAATCCGCACAATCATGGCAGCTACAGTTTATGGCCAGTGATTTTGGTTATATACAATTTACCTCCGTGGCTCTATATGAAACGCAAGTATATGATGTTGTCTTTACTCATTTCCGGGCCAAACCAACCTGGGAATGATATTGATGTTTATTTGGCACCTTTGATTGATGATTTGAAGTTCTTATGGGACATGGGCGTTGAAGTATTTGATGCATATGGTCAAGAAAATTTTACTTTGAGAGCATTATTATTCTGTACTATAAATGATTTTCCGGCATATGGCAACTTGTCAGGTTATAGTGTGAAAGGCCATTATGCATGTCCGATATGTGAGGAGAATACTTCATTTGTTCAGCTAAGACATGGCCGAAAGACTGTGTTCCTTGGGCATCGTAGGTTTTTACCGAAGAATCATCATTATCGTAGCCAAAGAAAAGCGTTCAATGGATTCCGAGAAGAAGGGCAGGCACCAATCCGGTTGACGGGTCGACAAGTGTGGCTGAAGATGAAACATTTGAGTGTCAAGTTTGGGAAGAAGAATAAAGATAAGCCTCCATCAGTTGGGTGGAAGAAGATGTCAATATTCTTCAACCTTCCTTATTGGGAATCTTTCTACGTGAGACATACCCTTGATGTGATGCATATTGAGAAAAATATATGTGACAGTCTTGTTGGCACATTACTTAATGTTCCACGCAAGACTAAAGATGGGATAAATGCTCGAATGGATATGGAAGAAATGGGTATTAGACAAGAACTGAAACCGCGAGACAACGGAAGAAGAACATATTTACCGCCGGCATGTCATACTCTTTCCAGAAAAGAGAAAATTTCATTTTGTGAATTCTTGCATGGTGTCAAGGTTCCGGAAGGGTATTCTTCAAATGTCAGAAGGCTCGTGTCGATGAAAGAGTTGAAATTAATTAACATGAAGTCTCATGATTGTCATATCTTGATGCAGCACTTGTTGCCGATAGCTATACGTGGAATTTTGCCAAAACGTCTTCGAATTACTATCACGAGGCTTTGTTGGTTTTTTAAAGCCGTCTGCTCTAAAGTTATACATCCTGATAGTTTGGATGCCTTGCAAAAAGGGATTGTGATTATTTTGTGCCAACTTGAAATGTATTTTCCACCGTCATTCTTTGACATTATGGTACATCTAACTATTCATTTAGTTTATGAGATAAAGATGCTAGGACCTGTTCATGGGCATTGGATGTACCCCTTTGAACGGTTTATGAAGTTGATAAAAGGTTATGTGAAGAATCGATATCGGCCAGAAGGATGTATTGTTGAGAGTTACCTGGTGGAAGAGGCAATTGAGTTTTGCACGAAGTACTTGTCAAATGCTGAAGCTCTTGGTATTCCTAAGTCTCGACATGCGGGCAAATTTGAAGGACAGGGTATTAGAGGCAGACAGCTTGGGCGTGTAGACCCTAACATGTTCCGTGCAGCACATCTATATGTATTACACAATAGTGATGATGTTCAGCCGTACGTTGAAGAGCATATGACTTCTTTACGGATTAAAAATCCATCCAAGACTGAGAAATGGATTATCGATAAACATAATCTTTCCTTTATTGATTGGATAAGAGATCGCATCGTTCCACTCATCGGTCATTCCCCAACTTTAATTTCCGAAACGCTGCACTGGTTGTCTCAGAAACCTCGTTATGAAGTTTTTCAATATACCAGTTATGTGATCAACGGTTGCACTTTTTATACAAAAGAACAAGATGGGAAGAGTACAATGCAGAACAGTGGGGTGACTTTAGTAGCTGAGGCAATGCATGTTGCTAGTGCGAAAGACAAGAATCCAACTTATGCAGATATGAATTATTATGGTGTGATTGAACATATATGGGAGTTAGATTACACTGTATTTAAAATCCCTGTATTCGGGTGCAGATGGGTTGATAACAGCAGTGGGGTTAGATATGAAGATGGATTCACATTAGTAGATCTTAATAGGGCAGGGCATAAACAAGACCCATTCATCTTAGCATCACAAGCGACACAAGTATTCTATGTCACTGACCCTACTGATAATGGATGGTCTGTAGTACTATCTACGAAAAGAAGAAATGCCAATGAATGTGATGATGAAAATGATGCCAATTGGAATAACGAGTGTGTCTCAGCTGTGCAAGCAACTCAATTATTGAACGATGATAACAATACAATTAATGAGGAGGAAATATATGTCAGGGATGATCATCGTGAAGTAATATATGTATCAGATCCTAAATCTAATCCAAAAACAAGGGGGAAAAAAAGAAGGAAAAGAAGGCAATGAGGGTAATAATATTGTAACATATAATATCTATGTTGGTTTTTTTCAACTCAATTATGCTCAATACATAACATTCTAACATAATTTATTTATTGATTTCTTTTAGAGATATGGCCAATAAGAATATTGATAGGGACAGCAGTGATGAAGAAGGGAAAAGAGGGCCGACAATTATGAGAATCATCACAGATATAAGGAATAAAGGAGAACTAGTCGAGTTGGGATGGAATACTTACAATCTTCCCATTGGCCCTTATGCAGACATGTTTTTGACTTACATTTCACTTGTGACACGTAACCGTGTTCCTATCTCCTATAATAATTGGAAGCAGGTTCCAACGGGTCATAAGGAGCATATTTGGCAGGAAATCACGGTAAATATACAATTTTATGTAATCATTTATGTATGTAAAATTTTATTAATTTTAATACATTAATATCGATATACATTTGTATGTGTTACAATGCAGAGAGTATTTAATGTGCCAGAGAGTAGGAAGAAATGGCTTCTTAGACATTGTGGGGAGCGTCTAAGAACATTTAGGTCATTTTTAGCTCGTAGGAAAATGTACAGAAAGAGTGATGGTTCTCTACGGCAGAATCCACCAAAACGATACGGTTTCATCGATCAAGAAAGTTGGAACCAATTTATTGCATATCGTCTTACGGGTGATTTTAAGGTATTTGTTAGATAACAATTAAATTTTTATTATCGATCCTAGTATTGTGCATAATATTGAAATAACTATGTCACTATGTTTTGGCTGGTGACATAGGAAAAAAGTGCCAAAAATAAAGAGATTGCGAAGCAGAATAAATACCGGCATAATATGGCTCGCAAAGGTTATGCAGACCTTGAAGAGGAGTTGGTATGTATTTTGTGATTTATCTATTTACAGCGTACTGACGAATTTTATAATATTGGTACATTATAAGAATATTTTTTGATTTATAGCTCATAGCCCAAGACTTAGACCCATGTACCTCGTCCATTAATATTGGTACATTATGGAAGAAGGCTAGAGCAACAAAAGATGGATATATTAATAAAGATGTAGATGTTGCAGCGAAAAAAATTGTAAGTTTCTAGATATTTGGAACCATGCTTACTTTTCTTTTAGAAAACTATTATATTATGCTTATTCATGCAAGCTAATTTTACATATATTATATACATTACAGGACAAATTTCAAGCGTCAGATGGTGAGGAGGGGGTAGACCAATATAACATTGTATCACAGGCTATAGGAATTGTAGAACACCCTGGAAGACACAGGGGTCTTGGATTAGGTGTTACGAAAACGAGCGTACGTGGTCGATCTCGTGGTTCTCGTAACACTGATGAGCAAGTCGCCATCCTTACACAGAAATTGAACGTGGCATTTGAACGGATGGCAACATTGGAGCAAGAGTTGTCATTTATTAAATCTCAAGGGTATAAGCCATCCGATTTAGTCGACTATGATCAGCTTCACATACCTAATGTAAATAGTGTCAGAGACAGTTGTGAAGCTGATACACGTCTTTCTTCTCTTTCCAAGGTAAGCATTACATAACTTTGAATTGTTATTAAATGTATTCGGTGTCATAAATAGTTAATAATGTGTAATATTTTCGTTTAGGGTTTGCATAAATGTGACTTGTTAGCGAATGATCTTTCAACTCTTTTGGCGAAAGGAAGGGTCCGCATCAGTCACAGGACCCAAACGCAAACTATCTACGGGTATAACTTAGCCCTACTTACAAGGCCGGTGAGTATTGACACTCCAATCATTGGTAGTGCGCCCTTGCCTTGTTATAAAGAGGGCGATGAGGCAGCCACAGTGGTAGAAGCTCATGGAAGCTTCGTGCCTTGGCCTGTGGATCAGATACGTCTCACTACTGAAGAGGTATATATTTACATTCAATATCTTCATTAGACCTAGTTTAGTAGTTACATTGTTTATACCTTTTTCATATATATATGCTCAATACATATTTTGTTTATTATTATTATTTAAGGAATCAAAGAAGAAGACTGCTCCTGCTAGTAAAACTAAGAGAGGTACTAGTAGAACGAGCAACACAAAAGACGGCGCTGCCAAAAAAAAGAGAGCTAAATCTGAAAAATCAGTTGCCCCACAAAAGATTCGTTCTTCGGAAATACGCCAACCTCCACCAGCATTAGCTTTATTGTATTTCTATGCCCAAAACTACCTCGGGAATAATTATATTTCCATTGATTGTCGTCCTGAGTATGTTGGAAGGGACGATGCTACTTACATGGTATCGACAGTTGACATAAGGGACATTTATAATCAGGAATGGATGTCAACCACAAGTGTCGTCGTTTATGTCACGTAAGCATTATTTTATATTTCAGATTTTAGTACTCTTGGAGACATAGAATTTTTACGACCTCTTAAGCTTATATGAGTTATTAGTTATTAACAAATATCCATTATTATTGTCGTCCATATATAGGCTGGTAGCTAGTCACGCTGCGTTGGAGGGAATGCTTTCCTCTATTGTTTTTGTGTGCCCATACTACATAGCTGACAGTAGTACAATAACAGAGGGTAGGCACATAAACTATTTAGCGGATCGCATTTTGATTGAGGGACACAACAAGCTCTATCTCATTCCTCACCTCGCAACTGAACATTGGGTTTTGTACGTCGTCCGACCTGATCTTAATAAAGTTTATGTGTTTGATTCCCTTAGAACCTATGACGTGCCTTTTGAGGTCGCTCGTCGTGGTGGGAAGGAATTTATAGACATGTTAGTATATTTTTCACTTCTTACTTCATTAGCTTATTTATACATATATATATATATATATATATATATATATATTCTATTTTCATTATTTGAGGTATATATACTTACAATATTATGTATCCAACTCTATTTATTAGGGCACTACGGACGGCATATCAAAGGAGAGGTGGGAATGGTGTCCCAGACCCAAAGAATCTTCAATATGAGCCTATCATGGTAAGTAGGAAGACAACTATTTTGTATTTTGTTTTAATTCAAATGAATATATAATAGTTAGAGAGCTAATTGAATTCATTTGACAGTGTCCACAACAGCAAAATGGCAATGATTGTGGATACTATGTATGTAGAACAATGGATCTTATAGTCCAGAATAGATCGGTCAACATAGATCCAAGCCATGTATGTTTGCTTTTCCATATTTTTCTATTAATGAATCATGAAATATATATTTTTGACCTAATGTCTAACTGTATATTAATTGAAACATGTGTGTTGTAGTTTTTCACCGATGACTATGCACGAGGCCAGCAATATAATATTGATGAAATTGATGAAGTTAGAGACCAATGGGCCAAGCACGTGCACTCATTCATTCGGTATTAGGTAGCGATCTATATATTCTACATGCATTTTCAGGTTTGTATTTTGTCTACATCTTTCGGTCTTCCGGCCTAGATTTGTGAACTCTTTACTTTGGGGTGTAGAGCTACCAAGTTGTGGTATGCCCACTAATTTTTATTCCTAAGTATAGTTGGTGTATTGAGACATGCATACTAATTATAGATTGATTGAAATTATGGTGTGATACCCTGCTGGTATGAATTGATGTTGTTTTACATTGCAGATTTGGTAATTGTTTGAACATACAACTGTGTATGTGGGCAGGAACAAAACAGAAAAATGCTAAAAAAAAACATACACTTTTAATAACGGTTCTATGGGAAACCGTTATTAAAACCATGTTTTAATAACGGTTCGTAAACAAAACCGTTATTAAAAGTTATGTTTTAATAACGGTTCTATGGGAAACCGTTATTAAAACCTCAATTTTTAATAACGGTTTCCCATAGAACCGTTATTAAAGAATCCGTTTTTAATAACGGTTTTGTTTACGAACCGTTATTAAAACATGGTTTTCAACAACGGTTTTTTCTGATGAACCGTTATGAAAACCTTATTTTTAACAACGGTTTCCCATTGAACCGTTATTAAAAGCTCATTTTTAACAACGGTTTTTACTTAAAAACCGTTATTAAATATGAAGTTTACGCACATATTCGCGGGTTTTTGTGTATTTTTAATGACGGTTATGAACCGTTATTAAAGATATAATAACGGGCGATTCAATAACGGTTGAAAACCGTTATTAAAACTCAAAAATAACCGTTATTAAAAGCTGTTTCCGTGGTAGTGACCTTTACATATATATATATAATACGAATGTGAGTGTAGAATTATATACATTTTCACTCATAAAAACTATACACACACACACACACACATTTTCATTAATAAGTATAGGAGACTAGCAATAAGATATAGGAAATGTCATATAATGAAATGCAAATATATTTTACATATGCATGCACATGCATAATTAAATGAAAATTTCAATTAGAGATGCATATGTTAATGATTTTTATTTGATGAGGATTAAATAGATATAAAAAATAAGGAATATATAAAAGTGAATAATTAAATAGAGAGAAATAATTGTGTATGATATTAATAATAATAATAATAATAATACTATTATTATTATTATTATTATTTATATATTATAGTTTAATTACATTTAGCTAGGTTTAGGGATTAGGGTTTTATGAGGTTTAGGGTTAGGTTTTATTATAATAAATTATGGTTAATTAGCTAGGGTTAGGGTTAGGGTTTATTGTTTATTATGGTTAATTAGGGTTAGGGTTAGTATTAATATCTTTTTGGAAATACGTTAGCATGATTCGTATATATATATATAGAATAGAATAATACATTTGAGATTAATTCTTTCTAAGCATGATTCGTATCGATAATATAATGGTACATTTTTATGCTCAATACATAATTTCTTTATTTATTTTTTGTGGAGATATGGCCAACAAAAACATTGATAGGGACAGCAGTGATAAAGAAGGGAAGAGAGGACCTACGATTATAAGAATCATCACAGACATGAGGAATAGAGGATAATTAGTCGAGTTGGGATGGAATACCTATAATCTTCCCATCGGCCCTTACGCAGATATATTCTTGACTTACATTTCACTTGTGACCCGTAACCGTATTCCTATCTCCTATAATAATTGTAAGCAGGTTCCAAAGGGTCATAAGAAGCATATTTGGCAGGAAATCACGGTAAATATGCTATTTTATGTTTAAGGTCATTAATAGTGGTTAATAGTATTAAGTCATTAATCCCTTTTATTGTTTAAGGTCTAGGGTTCAGGGAGTTGGGCAACCTGGCTGGGAGGTGGTGGCGCCGGCGGCGGCGGTTGAGGAAGGGAAGAGAGGGGGAAAATGGAGGTGGAGGCTAGGGAAGGGAAACTAGGAGAAAGGGGAGGTGTAGGGTGGTAGGGCAGGGTTCCATGGTCGTTTTGGGGGGTGGCGGCGGTGCTGCAAGCGGCGGCAGCGCGTAGGTGGCGCAGGGCTAGAAGGGTTGTTTTGGGGAAGGAATTTTTGCACGCCTAGGGCGGTACGTGTGGCGCAAGTCAGGGAGGCTACGGGGGTTGGTTGTGTAGAGGGAGGTGCAGAGAAGATCGTGGTGGAAAGCGTAGGCAGTAGGGGAGGCTAACGGCGGAGGAAATGGCGGCTGAAGGCGGGGCGGTGCGCGGCTTTGCTCTGTCTGGGTTCCCCGTTTTCGAACCCGATTAAGGCAGCCTTTGGGGATATTTATAGGCTAATCGGGATGGGAAAATGACAAGGATGCGAAGGAGGGTCGGAGGTTAGGTGGATGCGTGTCCGGCGAGGCTGGCCGGCGCAGGTCTGTAGTTGCAGACTGAGATTCGTCGGGGAGAGAGAGAGAGGGGTTTCGTGCGGGGAAAGACCGAATCGATTAGTCCATTCTACAGGGGAGACAACGAGGAGGAGAGGGATGAAATGATGGGTGCTGGAGCTGTCGTTGTAGGCTTTTCTTCCCAGCTGAAACTTTTGTGTTGTAGGCGGCGAAGGACGACGACGCGGGGAAGAAGAAGAAGAAGAGGCTGGACCGGTAGTCCAGCGGAAAAGAAAAGAAGGAAAGAAAAAGGCGGACAAACCGGCTGGGAGAAAAAGGGAAGGAGGGCGCGCGAGAGAGGGGGCTGGGCCGCGAAGGGTGCTGGGCCTAGCAGGTCGGCCCACTCGGGGAAAAATAAGGAAGAGAAGGGGAAAGAAAGAAAAAGGAAAAAGAAGGGAGAAAAAATGGGTGGGGGTTGGCTTTATTGATATAATTTGATTAATTTGGGATGTTTAATAAAATATAAACATTAAAATAATGATTAAATTCTCTATTTGGGTTAATTTAGGGATTTTTAAAGAATTTTCTTAAATTCCATTTTAATTAACAAAACACTTTAATTTTCTCCAATTAGATTATTTATAAATTTTATATTAATTTAAAACTATTTTATCCTTCTTATTTTAAATAAATTAATTTATTTAATAAATTTCTAAAATAAAATCCTTAATTATCTTAAAATACCAAAAGTCCTTCTATTTAAAAGACTTATAAATTCCTTCTTAATTTACCCTAATTAATCCCCTTTTTATTTTAATAAAAGTAGTTTATTTAATTAATTTTCCTAATAATTCCCTATTCGGCCATGATTTCCTAAATTAGGGTTTTGGGGTATTTCAGTCGCCATCTATTTCACCTAAGTATTATTTCATTTTGAAATTTTAGTACTCTTAACTTGTACAATTAATATGAGTTATTAGTTATTAACAAATATGCATTGTTTTTGTCGTCCATAGGTTGGTAGCTACTCGAGCTGTGATTGAGGGAATGTTGTCCTCTATTGTGTTTGTGTGCCCATACTACATAGCTGATGGTAGTACAATAAGAGAGGGTAGGCACATAAACTATTTAGCTGATCGCATTTTGATTTAGGGACACAACAAGCTCTATCATATTCCTCACCTCGCAACTAAATATTGGGTTTTGTACGCCGTCTGACCTGATCTTAATAAAGTCTATGTGTTTGATTCCCTTCGAACCTATGACGTGCCTTTTAAAGTCGCTCGTCGTGGTGGGAAGGAATTTATTGACATGTTAGTATACTTTTCACTTCTTACTTCATTAGCTTATTTATACATATATTCTACTAGCTTTCATTATTTGAGGTATATATGCGTACTTACAATATTGTGTATCCAACTCTATTTATTAGGGCACTACGGATAGCGTATCAAAGGAGAGGTGGGAATGGTGTCCCAGACCCAAAGAATGTTCAATACGAGCCTGTCATAGTAAGTAGGAAGACAGCTATTTCGTATTTTATTTTAATTAAAATTAATATCTAATAGTTAGAGAGCTAACTGAATTCATTTGGCAGTGTCTACAACAACAAAACGACAATAATTGTGGATACTATGTATGTAGAGCAATGGATCTGATAGTCCAAAATAGATCGGTCAACATAGATCCAAGCCATGTATGTTTTCTTTTCGATATTTTTCCATTAATGAATCATGACATATATGTTTGGTACTTAACGTAAGTGCTAACTGTATATTAATCGAAACTTGGGCATTGTAGTTTTTCACTGATGATTATGCACAAGGCCAACAATAAAATGTTGAAGAAATTGATGAAGTGAGAGAACAATGGGCCAAGCACGTGCACTCATTCATTCAGTATTAGGTAGAGATTTATATATTCTACATGCATGTTCATGCAGGTTTGTATTTTGTCTATGTCTTTAAGTCTTCTAGGCTAGATTTATGAACATTTTACTTTGGGGTGTAGAGCTACCAAGTTGTGGTATGCCTACTAATTTTGATTCTTGAGTATATATGTCCGGTGTATTAAGACATGCATATTAACTAGGGATTGATTGAAATTATGGTGTGATTACATATTTGTTATGAATTGATGTTGTTTTACAATGCGAATTTGGTAATGATTTGAACATACAACTGTGTATGTAGGCAGGAACAAAACTGCAAAAACTTAAAAAAACTGTAGTTTTAATAACGGTTCTCATAAAAACCTAGGTTTTAATAACGGTTATTCTTTAAGAACTGTTATTAAACATGTACACTTAATCTCAAATTTATGCTCATTTAATACGTATTAGGGTTTATTAAATGCCTAAATAATGTCAGAAAGTGTAATTGGATGATGTTTTAACAACGGTTTTTGTAGTAACCATTATTAAAATCCCTTTTTTAACAATGGTTTTTCTTAAAAACTGATATTAAACACACAGTTTAGGCTCATATTGACGGTTTTTTTTATATTTTTGATAACGGTTATGAACCTTTATTAAATATTTAATAACGGGCATTTTAATAACGGTTGAAAACCGTTATTAAAACTATAAAATAACCATTATTAAAACTGCTTTTCGGAGTAGTATAGGAGGAGACCACGAGGAAGATGAAGATGGGCCCTTATTCGCATGCCATGCAAACATATGTTTCACCGAGATTGCATCACTACTTGGCTGAGAAGATGGGGCCCTTATTCGCATGCCATGTAATCATGCCGCTTCTCATTCATGAATGAAGGTACCACGCCAGATTACGTGCATCGGAAGATTTTCGTTAATTTTATCCATTTACCCTGCGGGAGAGAATTACGAAACAACTTATATGATTAAGTTCTGAGTAAATCACTTTGATCATTTGGTTAGGTTGTAATTGTAATTCTAGGAGAAAAATTGTTATACTCCAACTTATACTGGTTAAATTTTATCAATTAATAAAAGGTTCTCATTTAATTTTTTTATATTTTTTTTATGGATCTTGAATTAGATTTAGATCTTGTATAACGAGAATATATATATTCAGCAATACTTTAATATCCATATCCAATTGTGCTATATATATATATATAACACTAAAACATTGAAGTTTATTTGAGTAGTTAAAACTAGTTCTTTGGAGCAAATTTTTTTATGGGAAGATTTTGATTAATTTTAATCATTTACCTTGACATGTGGAATTTATGCCACTAGTTAAAAGACTAGCTTTTAAATGCCTCATATTTTATTTTCTAATCTCCTTTTCTTTTTCTTTTTACCTTCAAAGTATAAAACTTTTACTTTAATGATAAAAAAAATATTTGTAATTTTTATCATGGTTTTTGAAATAGCTAGAAATCTAGTATCACTAGCGTATATATGTTTGTATTCACCAATATTTTTATATTTGTATTCACCAATATTTTTATATCCATATGCATATATATATGTATGCTAATTCTAATATTACTATTAGAACCAACAATCATTAAGATTTAGTTAAGATTACTTCCTTGGAGCAAAGTGTTAGCAAAAATTTATATGGGAAGATTTTGATTAATTTTAACCATTAACCTTAACATGTAGGATTCATGTTAATAGTTAAAAGACTTGCTTGTAGTTACAACATATTTTATGTTCTAATCTTTTTAGCTTTTTGTAATACCCTATTTTTAGAAAAGTTAATTATAAATTAATAATCGTATGATTAGTTATAATTATGATTTTAGGAGGTTTAGTATTAAAAGTGTTATTGTTATTAATATTATTACGACGGTTTAGGAATAAATTTATTCTTCTTAAAATTTGATAGAAATTAGATTATTTAATTTAATCCTAGTTTATACCAGTAAATATTATCCTAATTATTTTACTACTAATCTTTTGATCCGTAGCCCAAAATAATTTTCTAAAATTTATCCTAGATTATTTGTACTCTTTTCGTTCAGTTTTAACTATCCTATATCATATTATTTTTTTTCTGGATTATTTTTCTACCCGATACCTTAATCTACCTAAACTAAACCTAAAATAAAAATAAAACTTTTTTTTCTCCACCATTTTACCTACTCATCTTATCTGTTGCTTCCCCCAATCACTCTCCCTATCTCCCTCAATTCCTGACCTCACTCAACCCATCACCTCATTAGATCCTCTGCATTTTATACATATACACGCAACATACACTCATGCACACTCCCTCACCCAAACAGGCCCCCAACATCACGTACCCTTCCCCAATCCAAACCTTGCCCCCTGCATTATACATACACACGCATACACTCTAACCAAACATCCTGTCACTACCAAACTCCCTCCCTCTATCTTGTTTGGCCTTCCCAGCCCCGATCATCGCACGCATACCCATCCACATCAGCCCCCACTCTCCTTCTTCCTACTCCAGCAACCGCAACCTTCCTTCTCCCTCTACACTGCCACCTTCTATAATACCCCATTTTAACTAGTTCTAATTATGTGTACTTAATTACATAAAGTATTGTAGAATATTTTATAGCCTCAAGATTATTTTGGGTGATTCTGTAGTAATTGTGATTTTGCAGCTAGACACACTTTACTTATAAAATACTATTTATATATGTGAACTTTTAAGTTAAACCATGTAAAATATTCTTATAAAATTTTATTTATGTCCTAAATGTGTTTAAATGTAAATGTAGAAATTTTAGTTTAATTTTGTTTGTGTTTGTTATCCCTTTTGAATTTTTATGCTAAATATATAATAAAGGTATGCTAGCTAAATATCATATCATATGTGTGTTAAAAATTATGAAAACTTATATTTAGGTTTTAAATGTGTAAATAATATCCTTTGAAAATTTTGTGATGTTAGAAATAGTTTTGGTATTTATGTTAGTGATTACCTTGTAAGCTTATTTATTAACCGTCATTTCAATATTTTATATATCAAATCTTTTTTTAAATTCATAAAATTTTACACGTGAGTTTAAAATATTATTTTAAGGGTTTTAATATATTTTTGTAATTTTATGAGCTTTTTTGCTATTTTTATTAATTTTATCCTCTTTATTGATCTTTTCCCCACTAAAAGTAATATATAAATCCTAAAATTACTGTTCATGCACGAAATTACTTACCTACACTTCCATGATAAGATTTTGTATCAAGTTGACCATTATCTTATTCATTCAACCAAATTTTGAGTCAAAGTTACTTTCATACACTTTCTACCTATTCTAGTTGTGTCACTTTGGCTTTTCTTACACTCAACCTTCTTCACTTGCATTCCCCATTCTTAAATCTGACCTTGGACTTGCACACCATCACCTCCCCCATCCCTTGGTTGATGTATTGATTTTCATAATTTCATTAAACCTAAATACACTCCACCACCTTATACACTCAACCACCTTTTCCTTTTATCATTCAAGTGTTCAACCAGCCACCTCTCCCCCCCTCTTGTGGTTGTAGATTTTTGGTTCCTCCATCCCCTATTTATACCTTATTTGTCTTGCTTTGTTTTCATTCAGCATTTCTCTCATTTTCTCCTCTTGGTTGCTCCCACCTTTCACTTCATTTTGGTTATTTTTGCCAAGTGCTTTTAAGCTTTGTTGAGCTTATAACCAAGACCCATCCTTATATCTCTTTATCCTTATTCTCTTGTTTTCACTTCTACATTTCCTTCTATCTAGCCTTTATTTATTTTTAAATAAGTAAATAATGTTAGATTTTTGGTTAAATTGTGAAGTTGTCATCTTTTGTCTTCTCCTCTTGTGTCCCCATCTTTCGAAGGCATTGATATTCTTTTAGAGGTTTTTTGTGTTATTTTGATATTTTTTTGGAAAGAGGTAACCCATAAACTCCTACTAAATATATACAAATTATGTGATAGCATGTTTGGAGTTTCTTATGTTATGCTTAAGTGTAATTTATATTTTCTTATAATCTCATAAATAAATAAACCACGTGTGCACTATATATTGTTATTAATTTCTCTAAGTGTGTTAACATGTATTTTTATGTAAGGGTATGTTAAATTTACGTATTTTAAATATATGTATGATAGCATATTAAATAGGGTTGTTGTATTAATATAATTATGCATGATTACGGTTTTATATGCTAAATGAGCTTAATTGTATTTTAGGGGAAAAATGGTATTTTTTTCACTCCTGAAAATTTATAGAATTGATATTTTATATTAATATACCTATTTTAATGTTATTTAATCATACCATGAATTTTTCTTAATTCTAATAACAAGTGGTATTAAAGTGGGAAACTATTGAGTAAATAACATATAATGGCATTTTGGTTCTTTATGACTTATTATGCCTAAAAGTGTGAATAATTGGACTAGGATGACCTTAATGGATTCCTGCGTTGACCTTAGTGCTAACTTTGATTTCTTTTGGATTGTTTACCTTATGGTTGACTTGAATAATTGGAAATAAAAGAAAAATTATTAAGTATGAAATTGGAATTGTTTTGTATTATGTGATATTTTATGATCACCTTATTAAGATATTAATATTTAAAGTGGAAGACTTCAAAATTTGGGAATGGTTTCTCTTTAGGGTTAGCTTCCTTAGAGACGAAGTAGGAGCCATTGATTTGGTTTAGTGGTTTCGTTGGATGCCTTGGTATTTCGGCTAAGGCCCTACTCTACTCTATATGTGACCTACAGGCCCTATAGGGGTATCAATACTTAAGGATTAAGTGTCCTAGGATGGAAGGATATTGCGTGGCTTTCTTGCACCAGTATGACCGGAGTACTTGTACGCCTCTAGGTTACAAGTTGGGAGGATACTATGTTGCTTTAATGTGCCGGTATAACCAGTGTACTTATATGTCTCCGGGTTATTATTGTGTCCCCTCGAGTAATCAAAATATAAATAATTATTTTATAAGGATTTAAATGGATTGTTATGATTTGTCGATTTGGTAGTTGCCTCTACGCACTACTTAGTTTTGGTATGTTAGTTTGATAGTTGCATTCGTGCATTAATTGGATTTGGTATATTGGTAGGTAATTGTCTTAGTAATTTCCTTATCATGTTATAAGTGGAATAGATGTGGTTATTATGAAAGGCATTAATTATGGTTTGGTATTTTTCTTTTCGTAGAACACCTCCAATATAATTAATTAGATTAATGAAATAGTTGTAATATGGTTAACTTTGATGTGATAGACATATGGTATATGATATGATATGAGTTATGGTATGCATATTGCACTTAGCTATGGTATGTAATATTTAATGTATTATGACATGATACTTTGTGTTACCTTCTATGTGCTCCATGTGATATTTACATGCTTAGTATTGTATATTAGTTTACTCAGTACAGTTGTATTGATGGATTCTGTTTTATGGTCCTTTACCAATTTAATGGGCAATCTTTACCTTGTAGGAGTACTTTGAGGGTACAACATGATAAATTTTGGTAGGGGTTAAGAATTAGGACAATCTGATGTCCATTCCGGTATCTTTTGACTTAGATACCTTTTGGACTCTTATGTCCCCTTACGTATTTCTTTTCTTTGTCAATTGTAACTCTTCGGTTTAATCTTATGTTATCAAAATAGTTTAATTTTGTAATGAAACCTTTCTCTTCTTCTTATCCATTATTATTCTCAATTTAAGAGGATAAATATTTTAGCCTTAACACTTAGTATCAGAAAGGTAGAGGAACCAAACTTATACTAAGTGTAGCGGTAAAACCCTATGTTTTTATTGCTTTAGCTTCCGCAATCAACTCTTTTTAAATAAATTTTCAAGTGTTAAAAATAGGGGTGTTATACCTTCTTCCTTCACAATCACCTCTCCCTAACTTTCCCATACATCCCGCTCCTCCGCTCAACTCCTTTGGTTTCGACCCAACACCCAAACACACCACCTCCTGTGCTCCCAGCCTCCCCAACCATCGACCACCAACCATCTTCCTATCATGCCCTATGCCTCACCACCCATCGCCAAACTCCCCACCCTCATCCTGCACCACTTATCGACAGAACCACCACAACCTCTGCATCATCACCGTTAACCCAATAGCACCTAGTAGCCACCTCAATCCTGGAACCATTCCCTCACCAAACATACTCCAATACAACTCCACCACTAAACCACTACCTTCTTCCTCTTCTCCCTGCTCCCCTGCCCATGCATCATCCAACTAGCCACACTCCAATGCATCCAACAACCAGCATCCTCCACCATTGCCACCTTCCAGCCCTGCATCACCTCCCTCTGTACGTCAATCAATCACCATCCCACCATCACCACATAGCCACAACCTTCTTCTTCTTCCTACCGTGCTCCCCCTTTTGTGACTCTAGCTGCAACAAAACCACCACCCTTCCCTACATGAGAGAACCACCACCTCGTCACCACCAACCACCAATGTAGCCCAGCCCAGCAGTCTCCTCCACCCCTGACTCACCCACCCCTTAGCCCAATCCGGCACCACTCAACCCACCCCCTTTTTTCGTGTATGGATCACCCTGCATGCAATGTGAGTTGTGTTTTTATTTTAAGAAATTTTGGTACCTATATTAAATGTAAGGGTATTTTGGTAATTTTAAAAAAATAAATATTTTTATATTATAATTATTATTTTATCTGATTAGATATTAACTCAGTAATATTAGTATTATTTTTAGGTACAAAAATTGATTACTAAACCTAATAGTTTTTAGTGGATATCGTAAATTTTATATTTTTGTTGGAATTCAACTATTATACCCTACTAAAATGATAAATATTGTATGATAGTATATTATGACTTTTGGTCTATGAAAATTTGTTAAGCATGATTTGTAATGATATAATTATGTGTTAATTATTATTATCATGAAAAAGGGTAAAATGAGCATGTTATATGATGTAAAATATTTCGGGGACGAGAGTGTAATTAAAATGATTCTAATGACTAAAAAAATATTTGTGAGATAAGTATGTATAAAATAATAGGTGGGGTATGCTTAGATTTAATTATGGAATAATAATTATAAATGTGTGTCCGAGGGGAAATTTAGTCATTTGTAGTGTATTATGATATTTATCCTAAAAATCATATCTAATATATATTATCTGTTTTTGATGATATGATCATGTGTTTTATACATTTCAAAAGTATATGATAGGATTTTGTATGCAAAAACAAGTGTAAAGGCAAAATGGCCTTTTGACATAGCTCATAATATAAATTGCATAATAAATATTTAAATTATTTTTTTTAGCCTTTTCATGACAAATTAATAAATAAAATGGATTTAGTATTTAAATAGATGATAATTAGATAATTATTGGCCTTAGGGGCATTTTAGTCATTTTGACCTAACATGCCCAAATATGAATAATTGGGCATATCTAGGATGGCCTTAGACTTTTGGTAGGTTGACCTTGGTGTTGAGTTTGACTTTGTTTTGGACAGTTGACCTTAGGATTGACTTGGATAATTAAAAATAAAGAAAATTTTGGATAAGTACGGAAATTAGAATAACTGTGCAATATGTGTTAGTTGTGATCACCATATAAATTACTAATATGTAAAGTGAAAGACCTCGAGTTTGGGAATAGTTTCCCTCTAGGTGTAGCTACCCTAGAGACGAGATAGGAGTCCTTGATTTGTTTGGAGTTTTGGTATGCCGTTTGTACCCTAGTAAAGCCCTAGTCTACTCTATAGGTGACCTAACGGTCCTATAGGAAATATCGATACATAAGGATTAAGTATCTGAGGTGAGGAGGGTATTGTGTGCCTTGCGTATTAGTAAAAATAGAGTGTTGTTATGCCTCTGGGTTAGATGGTAAGGAGGGTACCGCTATGTTTGTACGCTTAATTGATCGGTGTACTCTTATATTTCTGGGTTATTATTATATCACCCTTGAGTAAATAAAAATGGAAATAATATGATTTGATTGGAATGATTATAATTGGATATTAGATTGGTTTGGTATTAACCTTTGTGCCTACCTATGGCTTTGGGTAGTAGCCTTTATGCCTAGATCATTTTAATTTAAAACTTTTCAAAGATGTTAATGACCTAAGAAAAATAGATAAATTCAAAGACAGAAATATTTTCTACGAATAAAAATTATTCTATATTAAATTGAATTTTATAATTTATATAATTTATTTCGTTGACAAAATATAACTTAAAAAAAAAAAGTTGTAATCACAAAACGAAGTTATAATAAAAAACGAATCTAAAATATTTAAAATCACAATATGAGAAAGAATAGAAATATATATTTTTAAATAAAAATTGAAATCATATAAATATAATAAAATTATGATTGTGAACAAATTTATCTAAAATAATTCACAACGACAATGATTAATTAAATTCTAATATGAATTCAGAATCATCTATAAAACAATAAAAAAATTGAAATTAAAATAATTAAATGTTTTTATTAAAGTACACAAATAAATTTATCAAGCTTGAGAAAATTAAATTTAAAAAAGTAGGGGTATTACATATATAAACAAATATTTTCTCAATGATCTTTTTTGCAATTGCCAATTATTTTTGCTATAACGTTTTTGTTTATGAAAGAGCATTAGCACCCATTTATCTTCTTGCTAGAGAATGACATAAAGAGTTTTAAGGACATTTATCCATCACCAAAAGTTATTGCAACAAATATTTTTATCTTTTGTGATGATATTTTTTTTGTCATAAAATAGTTTTTGCAACGATACTTTTTTGTTACTAAAAAGCTTTTGCAACCATATTTTTTATGAGTAAAAATTTTTTACAAGGATAAATTTTCATTATCAAAGAACGTTTGCCATAATATTTTTCATTATTAAAGAACTTTTATAGCAATATTTTTTATTAAAAAAACTTCGACGACATTTTTTCACTATTAAATATCTTTGGTAGATAAGACTTTTAAAAACAAATAAATAAAATGTACATATTTGGTGGCGACATATTTATTATAACAAAAAAAAGTTGTTGCTAAATATTCTTTTTCTTTTTGTAACATTATTATGTAGAATGGTTTATATAGTTACTATAACCATCTTTCATAACAATTTTTATTTTTAATGATAAATTTTGTCATTCATAAAACCTAAGCTTTTACTAGTGCTAGAAATACTTTGCAAAGTACATCCCGAACAATTTTTTACTTGTTAATAAATGTTATTAAGGAACGTTGAATTACTTTTATAATTTTATATATTTTATTTAGATTCTCAATTTATATATGATATAAATTATTTTTGTACGAGTGAAATATGATTATATTCATAGGTATTTAACAGAGATAGTAATAATTACGACAACTAGCCATAAATAATAAAAATTTAAGATTCTGAATATTGTGTCAATTTGCACTCAACCTTAGTAAAAATAAGTTAGTTGTCATTCTCATTTATCTTTTCTTCTCCAAACAACGTATTTCTGTCATAACCCAAGTAGATATATCTCTTATTAATCTCCTAATCTTTCCTCTATCTTCGCATTATCATGATTTGTCCTTGAATGGACTTGCCATAATTTTTATCGCAAATCTAACAGAACCGCCGCCAACTTAACACAGTATAAAACCCCAAATCTAGATACACTATTCTATCATAAACCTTTCTTGCTCCCAATTCAGAGACCATAGTATCTAAGTTAGTTGTTATCCTCATTTATCTTTTCTTCTCCAAACAATGTATTTCTGTCCTAACCCGAGTAGATATATCCCTTATTAATCTCCTAATCTTTCCTCTATCTTCGCATTATTATGATTTGTCCTTGAACCGACTTGCCCTAAGTTTTATCACAAATCTAGCAGAATCGCCGCCGACTTAACACAGTATAAAACCCCAAATCAAGATACACTATTCTATCATAAGCCTTTCTTGGTCCCAATTCAGAGACCATAGTACTCTACTCTGCGGCTACCTCAACCCTTAATTTCTCCCTCCCTTTTTTGGTTCATCAACCATGAATCTCGATCATAATCTAAAATCTGTTCCCGATGCACCTACGTACCATGAGCACATCATCAACTACGCCGTCTTCGTTGCAGGCATGACAACTTACGTGAACAGCCGCCATCTGCGGGAATCACCGCCTCCACCCTGCCCTGCCTTTGAAGTCATCATCGCCAAAACAAATATTGATCGCATCATCCATGAGAATCCTTCGGCAGAAACAATGTTCTACATCGACTATCACCTCCCGATAGCCGAAGCCAATACCACGTTAGTTGCAATCAACAATTTTTATCAACAATACTGTATGCCCATGGCACTCGTTCATAAGAGGACGCCTGCTTGATTCGGGCCCTTCATTCGGGGGATTGTGATGACATCATTCGGAGAATACGGGGTTGGTCGGATGTATTCCTTCGTACCCGTCGACCTGTGGCTCGACCGATCTGATCACTATTGGTCTGATGTTGGATGCCTCGTTTCTTGAGCACCAAGTCATGACGGTTCCGCATCAGTGCTTCCATACGAGCTTTGGAGATCGTTAAGGCGATCGATCACGGCGCGGGATTGATGGGATTATCGGGTATCGACGGCGACGATCGGTGTGCTATTTGCTTGGATGGTTTACTAGGAGGGGACGAAGTGAAGATGAAGATGGGGCGCTTATTCGCTTGTCATGCAAACATATGTTTTCCGACATTGCCTCACTACTTGGCTGAGTAGAAATCGTGCGCGTCCCTTGTGCCGTTATGAGTTGCAGCCGCTTCTCTGTCATGAATGAACGTACCACGCCAGATTACGTGCATGGAAGATTTTCGTCAATTTTATCCATTTACCCTGCGGGCGAGAATTACGAAACCACTTAAAAGTTTAAGTTTTAGATACCAGATATAACTTTTATCATTTCGTTAGGGTGTAATTGTAATTCTAGAGAAAAATTGTTATACTCCAGCTTATACTTGTTAAATTTTATCAATTTAAAAAGGTTCTCATTTAATTTTTTTATTTTATTTTGATGGATCTTGAATTAGATTTAGATCTTGTATAACGAGATTATAGATTTTCAGCAATACTTTTATATCCATATCCAATTGTGCTATATGTATGTGCGTGTGTGTGTATAAACATATATATATATATATATAATATATATATATATATATATATAATAACTAAAACATTGAGTTTATTTTTGAGTAGTTAAAACTAGTTCTTTGGAGCAAATTCTTTTATGGGAAGAATTTGATTAATTTTAATCATTTACCTTGACATGTGGAATTTATGCCACTAGTTAAAAGACTAGCTTTTAGATTTCACAAATTTTATGATCTAATCTCCCTTTTTTTTCTTTCTTTTTTTTTCCCTTTAAAGTATAAAACTTTTACTGTTATGATAAAAAAAAATATTTGTAATTGTTATCATGTTATAAATGTAATCCTAGGTAGGAAATTTGTTGTACTCCAACTTATGTTTGTTAAATCCTACCCGTATATAAAAAAAAAAAATTCCACTTAGATTTTAAATTTATTTTCATGGTTCTTGAAATAGCTAGAAATCTAGTATCACGAGTATATATATGTTTGTATTCTCCAATATATATTATCTGTTTTTGATTATATGATCATGTGTTTTATACATTTCAAAAGTATATGATAGGATTTTGTATGCAAAAACAAGTGTAAGGGCAAAATGGCCTTTTGACATAGCTCATAATATAAATTGCATAATAAATATTTAAATTATTTTTTTTAGCCTTTTCATGACAAATTAATAAATAAAATGGATTTAGTATTTAAATAGATGATAATTAGATAATTATTGGCCTTAGGGGCATTTTAGTCATTTTGACCTAACATGCCCAAATATGAATAATTGGACATATCTAGGATGGCCTTAGACTTTTGGTAGGTTGACCTTGGTGTTGAGTTTGACTTTGTTTTGGACCGTTGACCTTAGGATTGACTTGGATAATTAAAAATAAAAAAAATTTTGGATAAGTACGGAAATGAGAATAACTGTGCATTATGTGCTAGTTGTGATCACCCTATAAAATACTAATATGTAAAGTGAAAGACCTCGAGTTTGGGAATAGTTTCCCTCTAGGTGTAGCTATCCTAGAGACGAGATAGGAGTCCTTGATTTGTTTGGAGTTTTGGTATGCCGTTTGTACCCTAGTAAAGCCCTAGTCTACTGTATAAGTGGCCTAACGGTCCTATAGGAAATATCGATACTTAAAGATTAAGTATCTGAGGTGAGGAGGGTATTGTGTGCCTTGCGCATTAGTAAAAATAGAGTGTTGTTATGCCTCTGGGTTAGATGGTAAGGAGGGTACCGCTATGTTTGTACGCTTAATTGATCGGTGTACTCTTATATTTCTGGGTTATTATTATACCACCCTTGAGTAAATAAAAATGGAAATAATATGATTTGATTGGAATGATTATAATTGGATATTAGATTGGTTTGGTAGTAACCTTTGTGCCTACGTATGGTTTTGGGTAGTAGCCTTTATGCCTAGATCATTTTAATTTAAAACTTTTCAAATATGTTAATGACCTAAGAAAAATAGATAAATTCAAAGACAGAAATATTTTCTACGAATAAAAATTATTCTATATTAAATTGAATTTTATAATTTATATAATTTATTTCGTTGACAAAATATAACTTAAAAAAAAAGTTGTAATCAAAAAACGAAGTTATAATAATAAACGAATCTAAAATATTTAAAATCACAATATGAGAAAGAATAGAAATATATATTTTTAAATAAAAATTGAAATCATATAAATATAATAAAATTATGATTATGAACAAATTTATCTAAAATAATTCACAACGACAATGATTAATTAAATTCTAATATGAATTCAGAATCATCTATAAAACGATAAAAAAATTTAAATTAAAATAATTAAATGTTTTTATTAAAGTACACAAATAAATTTATCAAGCTTGAGAAAATTAAATTTAAAAAAGTAGGGTATTACATATATAAACAAATATTTTCTCAATGATCTTTTTTGCTATTGCCAATTATTTTTGCTATAACGTTTTTGTTTATGAAAGAGCATTAGCAACCATTTATCTTCTTGCTAGAGAATGACATAAAGAGTTTTATGGACATTTATCCATCACCAAAAGTTATTGCAACAAATATTTTTATCTTTTGTGATGATATTTTTTTTGTCATAAAATAGTTTTTGCAACGATACTTTTTTGTTACTAAAAAGCTTTTGCAACCATATTTTTTATGAGTAAAAAGTTTTTACAAGGATAAATTTTCATTATCAAAGAACGTTTGCCATAATATTTTTCATTATTAAAGAACTTTTATAGAAATATTTTTTATTAAAAAAACTTCGACGACATTTTTTCGCTATTAAATATCTTTGGTAGATAAGACTTTTAAAAACAAATAAATAAAATGTACATATTTGGTGGCGACGTATTTATTATAACAAAAAAAAGTTGTTGCTAAATATTCATTTTCTTTTTGTAACATTATTATGTAGAATGGTTTATATAGTTACTATAACCATTTTTCATAACAATTTTTATTTTTAATGATAAATTTTGTCATTGATAAAACCTAAGCTTTTACTAGTGCTAGAAATACTTTGCCAAGTACATCCCGAACAATTTTTTACCTGTTAATAAATGTTATTAAGGAACGTTGAATTATTTTTATAATTTTATATATTTTATTTAGATTCACAATTTATATATGATATAAATTGTTTTTGTACGAGTGAAATATGATTATATTCATAGGTATTTAACAGAGATAGTAATAATTACGACAACTAGCCATAAATAATAAAAATTTAAGATTCTGAATATTGTGTCAATTTGCACTCAACCTTAGTAAAAATAAGTTAGTTGTCATTCTCATATATCTTTTCTTCTCCAAACAACGTATTTCTGTCATAACCCAAGTCGATATATCCCTTATTAATCTCCTAATCTTTCCTCTATCTTCGCATTATCATGATTTATCCTTGAATGGACTTGCCATAATTTTTATCGCAAATCTAACAGAACCGCCGCCAACTTAACACAATATAAAACCCCAAATCCAGATACACTATTCTATCATAAACCTTTCTTGCTCCCAATTCAGAGACCATAGTATCTAAGTTAGTTGTTATCCTCATTTATCTTTTATTCTCCAAACAATGTATTTCTGTCCTAACCCGAGTAGATATATCCCTTATTAATCTCCTAATCTTTCCTCTATATTCGCATTATTATGATTTGTCCTTGAACCGACTTGCCCTAAGTTTTATCGCAAATCTAACAGAATCGCCGCCGACTTAACACAGTATAAAACCCCAAATCAAGATATACTATTCTATCATAAGCCTTTCTTGGTCCTAATTCAGAGACCATAGTACTCTACTCTGCGGCTACCTCAACCCTTAATTTCTCCCTCCCTTTTTGGGTTCATCAACCATGAATCTCGATCATAATCTAAAATCTGTTCCCGATGCACCTACGTACCATGAGCACATCATCAACTACGCCGTCTTCGTTGCAGGCATGACAACTTACGTGAACAGCCGCCATCTGCGGGAATCACCGCCTCCACCCTGCCCTGCCTTTGAAGTCATCATCGCCAAAACAAATATTGATCGCATCATCCATGAGAATCCTTCGGCAGAAACAATGTTCTACATCGACTATCACCTCCCGATAGCCGAAGCCAAATACCACGTTAGTTGCAATCAACAAATTTTTATCAACAATACTGTATGCCCATGGCACTCGTTCATAAGAGGACGCCTGCTTGATTCGGGCCTTCATTCGGGGATTGTGATGACATCATTCGGAGAATACGGGGTTGGTCGGATGTATTCCTTCGTACCCGTCGAGCCTGTGGCTCGACCGATCTGATCACTATTGGTCTGATGTTGGATGCCTCGTTTCTTGAGCACCAAGTCATGACGGTTCCGGCATCAGGTGCTTCCATACGAGCTTTGGAGATCGTTAAGGCGATCGATCACGGCGCGGGATTGATTGGATTATCGGTATCGACGGCGACGATCGGTGTGCTATTTGCTTGGATGGTTTACTAGGAGGGGACGAAGAGGAAGATGAAGATGGGGCGCTTATTCGCTTGCCATGCAAACATATGTTTCACCGACATTGCATCACTACTTGGCTGAGTAGAAATCGTGCGTGTCCCTTGTGCCGTTATGAGTTGCCAGCCGCTTCTCTGTCATGAATGAACGTACCACGCCAGATTACGTGCATGGGAAGATTTTCGTCAATTTTATCCATTTACCATGCGGGCGAGAATTACGAAACCACTTAAAAGTTTAAGTTTTAGATACCAGATATAACTTTTATCATTTCGTTAGGGTGTAATTGTAATTCTAGGAGAAAAATTGTTATACTCCAGCTTATACTTGTTAAATTTTATCAATTTATAAAAGGTTCTCATTTAATTTTTTTTGTTTTATTTTGATGGATCTTGAATTAGATTTAGATCTTGTATAACGAGAATATATATATTCAGCAATACTTTTATATCCATATCCAATTGTGCTATATGTATGTGCGTGTGTGTGTATAAACTTAATATATATATATATATATATAACTAAAACATTGAGGTTTATTTTTGAGTAGTTAAAACTAGTTCTTTGGAGCAAATTTTTTTATGGGAAGAATTTGATTAATTTTAATCATTTACCTTGACATGTGGAATTTATGCCACTAGTTAAAAGACTAGCTTTTAGATTTCACAAATTTTATGTTCTAATCTCCCTTTTTTTTCTTTCTTTTTTTTCCCCTTTAAAGTATAAAACTTTTACTGTTATGATAAAAAAAAATATTTGTAATTGTTATCATGTTATAAAATGTAATCCTAGGTAGGAAATTTGTTGTACTCCAACTTATGTTTGTTAAATCCTACCCATATATAAAAAAAATTCCACTTAGATTTTAAATTTATTTTTATGGTTCTTGAAATAGCTAGAAATCTGGTATCACGAGTATATATATGTTTGTATTCTCCAATATTTTTATATTTGTCTTCACCAATATTTTTATATCCATATGCATATAAATATGTATGATAATTCTAATATTACTATTAGAACCAACAATCATTAAGATTCAGTTAAGATTACTTCCTTGGAGCAAAGTGTTAGCAAAAATTTATATGGGAAGATTTTGATTAATTTTAACCATTTAACCTTGACAGTATTCATGTTAATAGTTAAAAGACTTGCTTGTAGATACCACATATTTTATGTTCTAATCTTTTTAGCTTTTTGTAATACCCTATTTTTAGAAAAGTTAATTATAAATTAATAATCGTATGATTAGTTATAATTATAAATTTAGGAAGTTTAGTATTAAAAGTGTTATTGTTATTCATATTATTACGACGGTTTAGGTATAAAATTATTCTGGTTAAATTCGATAGAATTAGATTATTTAATTTAATCCTAGTTTATACCATTAAATCTTATCCTAATTATTTTACTACTAATTTTTTGATCCATAACCCAAAATAATTTTGTAAAATTTATCCTAGATTATTTGTACTCTTTTCGTTCCTTTTTAACTATCCTAGATCAATTTTTTTTTCTGGATTATTTTTCTACCCGATACCTTAATCTATCCAAACTAAACCTTAAATAAAAATAATTTTTTTTTCTCCACCATTTTACCTGCTGATCTTATCTGTTGCTTGCCCCAATTCCCTCCCCCAATCACTCTCCCTATCTCCCTCAAGTCCTGACCTCACTCAACCCATCACCTCATTAGACCCTCTACGTTTTATACATATACACACAACATACACTCATGCACACTCCCTCACCCATACAGGCCCCCAACCTCACGTACCCTTCCCCAATCCAAACCCAGCCCCTACATTATACATACACATGCATACACTCTAACCAAACATCCCTTCACCACCAAACTCCCTCCCTCTATCTTGTTTGGCCTTCCCAGCCCCCGATCATCGCACACATACCCATCCACATCAGCCCCCCACTCTCCTTTATCCTACTCCAGCAACCGCAACCTTCCTTCTCCCTCTACACTGCGACCTTCTGTAATACCCCATTTTTAGCTAGTTCTAATCATGTGTACTTAATTACATAAAGTATTGTAGAATATTTTATAGCCTCAAGATTATTTTAGCTAATTTTGTAGTAATTGTGATTTTACAGCTAGATGCATTTTACTTATAAAATTTTATATATGTGAACTTTTATTTTAAACCTTGTAAAATATTCTTATAAAAATTTATTCATGCCCTAAATGCGTTTAAATATAAATCTAGAAATTTTATTTTAATTTTATTTGAGTGTATTATCTCTTTTGAATTTTATATGCTAAATATATAATTAAGGTATGCTAGCTAAATATCATATCATATGTGTGTTAAAAATTACTAACACTTATATTTAGGTTTTTAATGAGTAAATAAGATGATTTGAAAATTTTCATGATTTTACGAATAGTTTTGGTATTTATGTTAGTCGTTACCTTGTAAGCTTATTAATTAATCATCATTTCAATATTTTATACTCCAACTTATGTTTGTTAAATCCTACCCGTATATAAAAAAAATTCCACTTAGATTTTAAATTTATTTTCATGGTTCTTGAAATAGCTAGAAATCTAGTATCACGAGTATATATATGTTTGTATTCTCCAATATATATTATCTGTTTTTGATTATATGATCATGTGTTTTATACATTTCAAAAGTATATGATAGGATTTTGTATGCAAAAACAAGTGTAAGGGCAAAATGGCCTTTTGACATAGCTCATAATATAAATTGCATAATAAATATTTAAATTTTTTTTTAGCCTTTTCATGACAAATTAATAAATAAAATGGATTTAGTATTTAAATAGATGATAATTAGATAATTATTGGCCTTAGGGGCATTTTAGTCATTTTGACCTAACATGCCCAAATATGAATAATTGGGCATATCTAGGATGGCCTTAGACTTTTGGTAGGTTGACCTTGGTGTTGAGTTTGACTTTGTTTTGGACCATTGACCTTAGGATTGACTTGGATAATTAAAAATAAAGAAAATTTTGGATAAGTACAGAAATTAGAATAACTGTGCAATATGTGTTAGTTGTGATCACCCTATAAAATACTAATATATAAAGTGAAAGACCTCGAGTTTGGGAATAGTTTCCCTCTAGGTGTAGCTACCCTAGAGACGAGATAGGAGTCCTTGATTTGTTTGGAGTTTTGGTATGCCGTTTGTACCCTAGTAAAGCCCTAGTCTACTCTATAGGTGACCTAACGGTCCTATAGGAAATATCGATACTTAAGGATTAAGTATCAGAGGTGAGGAGGGTATTGTGTGCCTTGCGCATTAGTAAAAATAGAGTGTTGTTATGCCTCTGGGTTAGATGGTAAGGAGGGTACCGCTATGTTTGTACGCTTAATTGATCGGTGTACTCTTATATTTCTGGGTATTATTATTACCACCCTTGAGTAAATAAAAATGGAAATAAAATATGATTTGATTGGAATGATTATAATTGGATATTAGATTGGTTTGGTATTAACCTTTGTGCCTACCTATGGTTTTGGGTAGTAGCCTTTATGCCTAGATCATTTTAATTTAAAACTTTTCAAAGATGTTAATGACCTAAAAAAATAGATAAATTCAAAGACAGAAATATTTTCTACGAATAAAAATTATTCTATATTAAATTGAATTTTATAATTTATATAATTTATTTCGTTGACAAAATATAACTTAAAAAAAAGTTGTAATCACAAAACGAAGTTATAATAAAAAACGAATCTAAAATATTTAAAATCACAATATGAGAAAGAATAGAAATATATATTTTTAAATAAAAATTGAAATCATATAAATATAATAAAATTATGATTGTGAACAAATTTATCTAAAATAATTCACAACGACGATGATTAATTAAATTCTAATATGAATTCAGAATCATCTATAAAACAATAAAAAAATTGAAATTAAAATAATTAAATGTTTTTATTAAAGTACACAAATAAAATTATCAAGCTTGAGAAAATTAAATTTAAAAAAGTAGGGTATTACATATATAAACAAATATTTTCTCAATGATCTTTTTTGCAATTGCCAATTATTTTTGCTATAACGTTTTTGTTTATGAAAGAGCATTAGCAACCATTTATCTTCTTGCTAGAGAATGACATAAAGAGTTTTAAGGACATTTATCCATCACCAAAAGTTATTGCAACAAATATTTTTATCTTTGTGATGATATTTTTTTTGTCATAAAATAGTTTTTGCAACGATAATTTTTTGTTACTAAAAAGCTTTTGCAACCATATTTTTTATGAGTAAAAATTTTTTACAAGGATAAATTTTCATTATCAAAGAACGTTTGCCATAATATTTGTCATTATTAAAGAACTTTTACAGCAATATTTTTTATTAAAAAAACTTCCACGATATTTTTTCCCTATTAAATATCTTTGGTAGATAAGACTTTTAAAAACAAATAAATAAAATGTACATATTTGGTTGCGACATATTTATTATAACAAAAAAAAGTTGTTGCTAAATATTCTTTTTCTTTTTGTAACATTATTATGTAGAATGGTTTATATAGTTACTATAACCATCTTTCATAACAATTTTTATTTTTAATGATAAATTTTGTCATTGATAAAACTAAGCTTTTACTAGTGCTAGAAATACTTTGCAAAGTACATCCCGAACAATTTTTTACCTATTAATAAATGTTATTAAGGAACTTTGAATTACTTTTATAATTTTATATATTTTATTTAGATTCACAATTTATATATGATATAAATTATTTTTGTACGAGTAAAATATGATTATATTCATAGGTATTTAACAGAGATAGTAATAATTACGACAACTAGCCATAAATAATAAAAATTTAAGATTCTGAATATTGTGTCAATTTGCACTCAACCTTAGTAAAAATAAGTTAGTTGTCATTCTCATTTATCTTTTCTTCTCCAAACAACGTATTTCTGTCATAACCCAAGTAGATATATCCCTTATTAATCTCCTAATCTTTCCTCTATCTTCGCATTATCATGATTTGTCCTGGAATGGACTTGCCATAGTTTTTATCGCAAATCTAACAGAACCGCCGCCAACTTAACACAGTATAAAACCCCAAATCTAGATACACTATTCCATCGTAAACCTTTCTTGCTCCCAATTCAGAGACCATAGTATCTAAGTTAGTTGTTATCCTCATTTATCTTTTCTTCTCCAAACAATGTATTTCTGTCCTAACCCGAGTAGATATATCCCTTATTAATCTCCTAATCTTTCCTCTATCTTCGCATTATTATGATTTGTCCTTGAACCGACTTGCCCTAAGTTTTATCGCAAATCTAACAGAATCGCCGCCGACTTAACACAGTATAAAACCCCAAATCAAGATACACTATTCTATCATAAGTCTTTCTTGGTCCCAATTCAGAGACCATAGTACTCTACTCTGCGGCTACCTCAACCCTTAATTTCTCCCTCCCTTTTTGGGTTCATCAACCATGAATCTCGATCATAATCTAAAATCTGTTCCCGATGCACCTACGTACCATGAGCACATCATCAACTACGCCGTCTTCGTTGCAGGCATGACAACTTACGTGAACAGCCGCCATCTGCGGGAATCACCGCTCCACCCCCTGCCCTGCCTTTGAAGTCATCATCGCCAAAACAAATATTGATCGCATCATCCATGAGAATCCTTCGGCAGAAACAATGTTCTACATCGACTATCACCTCCCGATAGCCGAAGCCAAATACCACGTTAGTTGCAATCAACAAATTTTTATCAACAATACTGTATGCCCATGGCACTCGTTCATAAGAGGACGCCTGCTTGATTCGGGCCTTCATTCGGGGGATTGTGATGATATCATTCGGAGAATACGGGGTTGGTCGGATGTATTCCTTCGTACCCGTCGAGCCTGTGTCTCGACCGATCTGATCACTATTGGTCTGATGTTGGATGCCTCGTTTCTTGAGCACCAAGTCATGACGGTTCCGGCATCAGGTGCTTCCATACGAGCTTTGGAGATCGTTAAGGCGATCGATCACGGCGCGGGATTGATGGGATTATCGGGTATCGACGGCGACGATCGGTGTGCTAAAACATTGAGGTTTATTTTTGAGTAGTTAAAACTAGTTCTTTGGAGCAAATTTTTTTATGGGAAGAATTTGATTAATTTTAATCATTTACCTTGACATGTGGAATTTATGCCACTAGTTAAAAGACTAGCTTTTAGATTTCACAAATTTTATGTTCTAATCTCCCTTTTTTTTCTTTCTTTTTTTTTTCCCTTTAAAGTATAAAACTTTTACTGTTATGATAAAAAAAATATTTGTAATTGTTATCATGTTATAAATGTAATCCTAGGTAGGAAATTTGTTGTACTCCAACTTATGTTTGTTAAATCCTACCCGTATATAAAAAAAAATTCCACTTAGATTTTAAATTTATTTTTATGGTTCTTGAAATAGCTAGAAATCTAGTATCACGAGTATATATATGTTTGTATTCTCCAATATATATTATCTATTTTTGATTATATGATCATGTGTTTTATACATTTCAAAAGTATATGATAGGATTTTGTATGCAAAAACAAGTGTAAGGGCAAAATGGCCTTTTGACATAGCTCATAATATAAATTGCATAATAAATATTTAAATTTTTTTAGCCTTTTCATGACAAATTAATAAATAAAATGGATTTAGTATTTAAATAGATGATAATTAGATAATTATTGGCCTTAGGAGCATTTTAGTCATTTTGACCTAACATGCCCAAATTTGAATAATTGGGCATATCTAGGATGGCCTTAGACTTTTGGTAGGTTGACCTTGGTGTTGAGTTTGACTTTGTTTTGGACCGTTGACCTTAGGATTGACTTGGATAATTAAAAATAAAGAAAATTTTGGATAAGTACGGAAATGAGAATAACTGTGCAATATGTGTTTGTTGTGATCACCCTTTAAAATACTAATATGTAAAGTGAAATACCTCGAGTTTCGGAATAGTTTCCCTCTAGGTGTAGCTACCCTAGAGACGAGATAGGAGTCCTTGATTTGTTTGGAGTTTTGGTATGCCGTTTGTACCCTAGTAAAGCCCTAGTCTACTCTATAGGTGACCTAACGGTCCTATAGGAAATATCGATACTTAAGGATTAAGTATCTGAGGTGAGGAGGGTATTGTGTGCCTTGCGCATTAGTAAAAATAGAGTGTTGTTATGCCTCTGGGTTAGATGGTAAGGAGGGTACCGCTATGTTTGTACGCTTAATTGATCGGTGTACTCTTATATTTCTGGGTTATTATTATATCACCCTTGAGTAAATAAAAATGGAAATAATATGATTTGATTGGAATGATTATAATTGGATATTAGATTGGTTTGGTAGTAACTTTTGTGCCTACCTATGGTTTTGGGTAGTAGCCTTTATGCCTAGATCATTTTAATTTAAAACTTTTCAAAGATGTTAATGACCTCAGAAAAATAGATAAATTCAAAGACAGAAATATTTTCTACGAATAAAAATTATTCTATATTAAATTGAATTTTATAATTTATATAATTTATTTCGTTGACAAAATATAACTTAAAAAAAAGTTGTAATCACAAAACAAAGTTATAATAAAAAACGAATCTAAAATATTTAAAATCACAATATGAGAAAGAATAGAAATATATATTTTTAAATAAAAATTGAAATCATATAAATATAATAAAATTATGATTGTGAACAAATTTATCTAAAATAATTCACAACGATAATGATTAATTAAATTCTAATATGAATTCAGAATCATCTATAAAACAATAAAAAAATTGAAATTAAAATAATTAAATGTTTTTATTAAAGTACACAAATAAAATTATCAAGCTTGAGAAAATTAAATTTAAAAAAGTAGGGTATTACATATATAAACAAATATTTTCTCAATGATCTTTTTTGCAATTGCCAATTATTTTTGCTATAACGTTTTTGTTTATGAAAGAGCATTAGCAACCATTTATCTTCTTGCTAGAGAATGACATAAAGAGTTTTAAGGACATTTATCATCATCACCAAAAGTTATTGCAACAAATATTTTTATCTTTTGTGATGATATTTTTTTTGTCATAAAATAGTTTTTTTACAACGATACTTTTATGTTACTAAAAAGCTTTTGCAACCATATTTTTTATGAGTAAAAAGTTTTTACAAGGATAAATTTTCATTATCAAAGAACGTTTGGCATAATATTTTTCATTATTAAAGAACTTTTATAGCAATATTTTTTATTAAAAAAACTTCGACGATATTTTTTCACTATTAAATATCTTTGGTAGATAAGACTTTTAAAAACAAATAAATAAAATGTACATATTTGGTGGCGACATATTTATTATAACAAAAAAAAGTTGTTGCTAAATATTCTTTTTCTTTTTGTAACATTATTATGTAGAATGGTTTATATAGTTACTATAACCATCTTTCATAACAATTTTTATTTTTAATGATAAATTTTGTCATTGATAAAACCTAAGCTTTTACTAGTGCTAGAAATACTTTGCAAAGTACATCCCGAACAATTTTTTACCTATTAATAAATGTTATTAAGGAACTTTGAATTACTTTTATAATTTTATATATTTTATTTAGATTCACAATTTATATATGATATAAATTATTTTTGTACGAGTGAAATATGATTATATTCACAGGTATTTAACAGAGATAGTAATAATTACGACAACTAGCCATAAATAATAAAAATTTAAGATTCTGAATATTGTGTCAATTTGCACTCAACCTTAGTAAAAATAAGTTAGTTGTCATTCTCATTTATCTTTTCTTCTCCAAACAACGTATTTCTGTCATAACCCAAGTAGATATATCCCTTATTAATCTCCTAATCTTTCCTCTATCTTTGCGTTATCATGATTTGTCCTTGAATGGACTTGCCATAGTTTTTATCGCAAATCTAACAGAACCGCCGCCAACTTAACACAGTATAAAACCCCAAATCTAGATACACTATTCCATCGTAAACCTTTCTTGCTCCCAATTCAGAGACCATAGTATCTAAGTTAGTTGTTATCCTCATTTATCTTTTCTTCTCCAAACAATGTATTTCTGTCCTAACCCGAGTAGATATATCCCCTATTAATCTCCTAATCTTTCCTCTATCTTCGCATTATTATGATTTGTCCTTGAACCGACTTGCCCTAAGTTTTATCGCAAATCTAACAGAATCGCCGCCGACTTAACACAGTATAAAACCCCAAATCAAGATACACTATTCTATCATAAGTCTTTCTTGGTCCCAATTCAGAGACCATAGTACTCTACTCTGCGGCTACCTCAACCCCTTAATTTCTCCCTCCCTTTTTGGGTTCATCAACCATGAATCTCGATCATAATCTAAAATCTGTTCCCGATGCACCTACGTACCATGAGCACATCATCAACTACGCCGTCTTCGTTGCAGGCATGACAACTTACGTGAACAGCCGCCATCTGCGGGAATCACCGCCTCCACCCTGCCCTGCCTTTGAAGTCATCATCGCCAAAACAAATATTGATCGCATCATCCATGAGAATCCTTCGGCAGAAACAATGTTCTACATCGACTATCACCTCCCGATAGCCGAAGCCAAATACCACGTTAGTTGCAATCAACAAATTTTTATCAACAATACTGTATGCCCATGGCACTCGTTCATAAGAGGACGCCTGCTTGATTCGGGCCTTCATTCGGGGGATTGTGATGATATCATTCGGAGAATACGGGGTTGGTCGGATGTATTCCTTCGTACCCGTCGAGCCTGTGGCTCGACCGATCTGATCACTATTGGTCTGATGTTGGATGCCTCGTTTCTTGAGCACCAAGTCATGACGGTTCCGGCATCAGGTGCTTCCATACGAGCTTTGGAGATCGTTAAGGCGATCGATCACGGCGCGGGATTGATGGGATTATCGGGTATCGACGGCGACGATCGGTGTGCTATTTGCTTGGATGGTTTACTAGGAGGGGACGAAGAGGAAGATGAAGATGGGGCGCTTATTCGCTTGTCATGCAAACATATGTTTCACCGACATTGCCTCACTACTTGGCTGAGTAGAAATCGTGCGCGTCCCTTGTGCCGTTATGAGTTGCCAGCCGCTTCTCTGTCATGAATGAACGTACCACGCCAGATTACGTGCATGGGAAGATTTTCGTCAATTTTATCCATTTACCCTGCGGGCGAGAATTACGAAACCACTTAAAAGTTTAAGTTTTAGATACCAGATATAACTTTTATCATTTCGTTAGGGTGTAATTGTAATTCTAGGTGAAAAATTGTTATACTCCAGCTTATACTTGTTAAATTTTATCAATTTATAAAAGGTTCTCATTTAATTTTTTTATTTTATTTTGATGGATCTTGAATTAGATTTAGATCTTGTATAACGAGAATATATATATTCAGCAATACTTTTATATCCATATCCAATTGTGCTATATGTATGTGCGTGTGTGTGTATAAACTATATATATATATATATAATATATATATATATATATAACTAAAACATTGAGGTTTATTTTTGAGTAGTTAAAACTAGTTCTTTGGAGCAAATTCCTTTATGGGAAGAATTTGATTAATTTTAATCATTTACCTTGACAGGTGGAATTTATGCCACTAGTTAAAAGACTAGCTTTTAGATTTCACAAATTTTATGATCTAATCTCCCTTTTTTTTTTTTCTTTCTTTTTTTTTCCCTTTAAAGTATAAAACTTTTACTGTTATGATAAAAAAAATATTTGTAATTGTTATCATGTTATAAATGTAATCCTAGGTAGGAAATTTGTTGTACTCCAACTTATGTTTGTTAAATCCTACCCGTATATAAAAAAAAAATTCCACTTAGATTTTAAATTTATTTTCATGGTTCTTGAAATAGCTAGAAATCTAGTATCACGAGTATATATATGTTTGTATTCTCCAATATTTATTATCTGTTTTTGATTATATGATCATGTGTTTTATACATTTCAAAAGTATATGATAGGATTTTGTATGCAAAAACAAGTGTAAGGGCAAAATGGCCTTTTGACATAGCTCATAATATAAATTGCATAATAAAAATTTAAATTATTTTTTTTAGCCTTTTCATGACAAATTAATAAATAAAATGGATTTAGTATTTAAATAGATGATAATTAGATAATTATTGGCCTTAGGGGCATTTTAGTCATTTTGACCTAACATGCCCAAATATGAATAATTGGGCATATCTAGGATGGCCTTAGACTTTTGGTAGGTTGACCTTGGTGTTGAGTTTGACTTTGTTTTGGACCGTTGACCTTAGGATTGACTTGGATAATTAAAAATAAAGAAAATTTTGGATAAGTACGGAAATGAGAATAACTGTGCAATATGTGTTTGTTGTGATCACCCTATAAAATACTAATATGTAAAGTGAAATACCTCGAGTTTCGGAATAGTTTCCCTCTAGGTGTAGCTACCCTAGAGACGAGATAGGAGTCCTTGATTTGTTTGGAGTTTTGGTATGCCGTTTGTACCCTAGTAAAGCCAGTCTACTCTATAGGTGACCTAACGGTCCTATAGGAAATATCGATACTTAAGGATTAAGTATCTGAGGTGAGGAGGGTATTGTGTGCCTTGCGCATTAGTAAAAATAGAGTGTTGTTATGCCTCTGGGTTAGATGGTAAGGAGGGTACCGCTATGTTTGTACGCTTAATTGATCGGTGTACTCTTATATTTCTGGGTTATTATTATATCACCCTTGAGTAAATAAAAATGGAAATAATATGATTTGATTGGAATGATTAAATTGGATATTAGATTGGTTTGGTAGTAACTTTTGTGCCTACCTATGGTTTTGGGTAGTAGCCTTTATGCCTAGATCATTTTAATTTAAAACTTTTCAAAGATGTTAATGACCTCAGAAAAATAGATAAATTCAAAGACAGAAATATTTTCTACGAATAAAAATTATTCTATATTAAATTGAATTTTATAATTTATATAATTTATTTCGTTGACAAAATATAACTTAAAAAAAAGTTGTAATCACAAAACAAAGTTATAATAAAAAACGAATCTAAAATATTTAAAATCACAATATGAGAAAGAATAGAAATATATATTTTTAAATAAAAATTGAAATCATATAAATATAATAAAATTATGATTGTGAACAAATTTATCTAAAATAATTCACAACGATAATGATTAATTAAATTCTAATATGAATTCAGAATCATCTATAAAACAATAAAAAAATTGAAATTAAAATAATTAAATGTTTTTATTAAAGTACACAAATAAAATTATCAAGCTTGAGAAAATTAAATTTAAAAAAGTAGGGTATTACATATATAAACAAATATTTTCTCAATGATCTTTTTTGCAATTGCCAATTATTTTTGCTATAACGTTTTTGTTTATGAAAGAGCATTAGCAACCATTTATCTTCTTGCTAGAGAATGACATAAAGAGTTTTAAGGACATTTATCCATCACCAAAAGTTATTGCAACAAATATTTTTATCTTTTGTGATGATATTTTTTTTGTCATAAAATAGTTTTTTTACAACGATACTTTTATGTTACTAAAAAGCTTTTGCAACCATATTTTTTATGAGTAAAAAGTTTTTACAAGGATAAATTTTCATTATCAAAGAACGTTTGGCATAATATTTTTCATTATTAAAGAACTTTTATAGCAATATTTTTTATTAAAAAAACTTCGACGATATTTTTTCACTATTAAATATCTTTGGTAGATAAGACTTTTAAAAACAAATAAATAAAATGTACATATTTGGTGGCGACATATTTATTATAACAAAAAAAAGTTGTTGCTAAATATTCTTTTTCTTTTTGTAACATTATTATGTAGAATGGTTTATATAGTTACTATAACCATCTTTCATAACAATTTTTATTTTTAATGATAAATTTTGTCATTGATAAAACCTAAGCTTTTACTAGTGCTAGAAATACTTTGCAAAGTACATCCCGAACAATTTTTTACCTATTAATAAATGTTATTAAGGAACTTTGAATTACTTTTATAATTTTATATATTTTATTTAGATTCACAATTTATATATGATATAAATTATTTTTGTACGAGTGAAATATGATTATATTCACAGGTATTTAACAGAGATAGTAATAATTACGACAACTAGCCATAAATAATAAAAATTTAAGATTCTGAATATTGTGTCAATTTGCACTCAACCTTAGTAAAAATAAGTTAGTTGTCATTCTCATTTATCTTTTCTTCTCCAAACAACGTATTTCTGTCATAACCCAAGTAGATATATCCCTTATTAATCTCCTAATCTTTCCTCTATCTTTGCGTTATCATGATTTGTCCTTGAATGGACTTGCCATAGTTTTTATCGCAAATCTAACAGAACCGCCGCCAACTTAACACAGTATAAAACCCCAAATCTAGATACACTATTCCATCGTAAACCTTTCTTGCTCCCAATTCAGAGACCATAGTATCTAAGTTAGTTGTTATCCTCATTTATCTTTTCTTCTCCAAACAATGTATTCTGTCCTAACCCGAGTAGATATATCCCTATTAATCTCCTAATCTTTCCTCTATCTTCGCATTATTATGATTTGTCTTGAACCGACTTGCCCTAAGTTTTATCGCAAATCTAACAGAATCACTAATATAACAAATCAGAAACACTATTCTATCATAATCTTTCTCCCAATTCAGATAGTACTCATCGTATAATTCGCCAACAGGATCCAGCCTATCTCACTAACTCCTGATAATCTATCTAGTCATAAGAAGTTATATAAATAAACACACACCGCAGCCATACCAAGCACAGAGGTATCATGTAATTACTATTGTATCTATGATCAATGAATCACTATTTTTTGTTCATCAACCATGAATCTCGATCATAATCTAAAATCTGTTCCCGATGCACCTACGTACCATGAGCACATCATCAACTACGCCGTCTTCGTTGCAGGCATGACAACTTACGTGAACAGCCGCCATCTGCGGGAATCACCGCCTCCACCCTGCCCTGCCTTTGAAGTCATCATCGCCAAAACAAATATTGATCGCATCATCCATGAGAATCCTTCGGCAGAAACAATGTTCTACATCGACTATCACCTCCCGATAGCCGAAGCCAAATACCACGTTAGTTGCAATCAACAAATTTTTATCAACAATACTGTATGCCCATGGCACTCGTTCATAAGAGGACGCCTGCTTGATTCGGGCCTTCATTCGGGGGATTGTGATGATATCATTCGGAGAATACGGGGTTGTCGGATGTATTCCTTCGTACCCGTCGAGCCTGTGGCTCGACCGATCTGATCACTATTGGTCTGATGTTGGATGCCTCGTTTCTTGAGCACCAAGTCATGACGGTTCCGGCATCAGGTGCTTCCATACGAGCTTTG
The DNA here is from genome assembly GCA_030549775.1 of Tamarix chinensis. NCBI lineage: Eukaryota > Viridiplantae > Streptophyta > Magnoliopsida > Caryophyllales > Tamaricaceae > Tamarix > Tamarix chinensis. Next base: position 48,946,501 of record CM060179.1, on the reverse strand, counting down.
GAGATCGTTAAGGCGATCGATCACGGCGCGGGATTGATGGGATTATCGGGTATCGACGGCGACGATCGGTGTGCTATTTGCTTGGATGGTTTACTAGGAGGGGACGAAGAGGAAGATGAAGATGGGGCGCTTATTCGCTTGTCATGCAAACATATGTTTCACCGACATTGCCTCACTACTTGGCTGAGTAGAAATCGTGCGCGTCCCTTGTGCCGTTATGAGTTGCCAGCCGCTTCTCTGTCATGAATGAACGTACCACGCCAGATTACGTGCATGGGAAGATTTTCGTCAATTTTATCCATTTACCCTGCGGGCGAGAATTACGAAACCACTTAAAAGTTTAAGTTTTAGATACCAGATATAACTTTTATCATTTCGTTAGGGTGTAATTGTAATTCTAGGTGAAAAATTGTTATACTCCAGCTTATACTTGTTAAATTTTATCAATTTATAAAAGGTTCTCATTTAATTTTTTTATTTTATTTTGATGGATCTTGAATTAGATTTAGATCTTGTATAACGAGAATATATATATTCAGCAATACTTTTATATCCATATCCAATTGTGCTATATGTATGTGCGTGTGTGTGTATAAACTATATATATATATATATATATATATAATATATATATATAACTAAAACATTGAGGTTTATTTTTGAGTAGTTAAAACTAGTTCTTTGGAGCAAATTCCTTTATGGGAAGAATTTGATTAATTTTAATCATTTACCTTGACAGGTGGAATTTATGCCACTAGTTAAAAGACTAGCTTTTAGATTTCACAAATTTTATGATCTAATCTCCCTTTTTTTTCTTTCTTTTTTTTTCCCTTTAAAGTATAAAACTTTTACTGTTATGATAAAAAAAATATTTGTAATTGTTATCATGTTATAAATGTAATCCTAGGTAGGAAATTTGTTGTACTCCAACTTATGTTTGTTAAATCCTACCCGTATATAAAAAAAAAATTCCACTTAGATTTTAAATTTATTTTCATGGTTCTTGAAATAGCTAGAAATCTAGTATCACGAGTATATATATGTTTGTATTCTCCAATATTTATTATCTGTTTTTGATTATATGATCATGTGTTTTATACATTTCAAAAGTATATGATAGGATTTTGTATGCAAAAACAAGTGTAAGGGCAAAATGGCCTTTTGACATAGCTCATAATATAAATTGCATAATAAAAATTTAAATTATTTTTTTTAGCCTTTTCATGACAAATTAATAAATAAAATGGATTTAGTATTTAAATAGATGATAATTAGATAATTATTGGCCTTAGGGGCATTTTAGTCATTTTGACCTAACATGCCCAAATATGAATAATTGGGCATATCTAGGATGGCCTTAGACTTTTGGTAGGTTGACCTTGGTGTTGAGTTTGACTTTGTTTTGGACCGTTGACCTTAGGATTGACTTGGATAATTAAAAATAAAGAAAATTTTGGATAAGTACGGAAATGAGAATAACTGTGCATTATGTGCTAGTTGTGATCACCCTATAAAATACTAATATGCAAAGTGAAAGACCTCGAGTTTGGGAATAGTTTCCCTCTAGGTGTAGCTACCCTAGAGACGAGATAGGAGTCCTTGATTTGTTTGGAATTTTGGTATGCCGTTTGTACCCTAGTAAAGCCCTAGTCTACTCTATAAGTGGCCTAACGGTCCTATAGGAAATATCGATACTTAAGGATTAAGTATCTGAGGTGAGGAGGGTATTGTGTGCCTTGCGCATTAGTAAAAATAGAGTGTTGTTATGCCTCTGGGTTAGATGGTAAGGAGGGTACCGCTATGTTTGTACGCTTAATTGATCGGTGTACTCTTATATTTCTGGGTTATTATTATACCACCCTTGAGTAAATAAAAATGGAAATAATATGATTTGATTGGATTGATTATAATTGGATATTAGATTGGTTTGGTAGTAACCTTTGTGCCTACGTATGGTTTTGGGTAGTAGCCTTTATGCCTAGATCATTTTAATTTAAAACTTTTCAAAGATGTTAATGACCTAAGAAAAATAGATAAATTCAAAGACAGAAATATTTTCTACGAATAAAAATTATTCTATATTAAATTGAATTTTATAATTTATATAATTTATTTCGTTGACAAAATATAACTTAAAAAAAAAGTTGTAATCACAAAACGAAGTTATAATAATAAACGAATCTAAAATATTTAAAATCACAATATGAGAAAGAATAGAAATATATATTTTTAAATAAAAATTGAAATCATATAAATATAATAAAATTATGATTGTGAACAAATTTATCTAAAATAATTCACAACGACAATGATTAATTAAATTCTAATATGAATTCAGAATCATCTATAAAACAATAAAAAAATTGAAATTAAAATAATTAAATGTTTTTATTAAAGTACAAAAATAAAATTATCAAGCTTGAGAAAATTAAATTTAAAAAAGTAGGGTATTACATATATAAACAAATATTTTCTCAATGATCTTTTTTGCAATTGCCAATTATTTTTGCTATAATGTTTTTGTTTATGAAAGAGCATTAGCAACCATTTATCTTCTTGCTAGAGAATGACATAAAGAGTTTTAAGGACATTTATCCATCACCAAAAGTTATTGCAAAAAATATTTTTATCTTTTGTGATGATATTTTTTTTGTCATAAAATAGTTTTTGCAACGATACTTTTTTGTTATTAAAAAGCTTTTGCAACCATATTTTTTATGAGTAAAAAGTTTTTACAAGGATAAATTTTCATTATCAAAGATCGTTTGCCATAATATTTTTCATTATTAAAGAACTTTTATAGAAATATTTTTTATTAAAAAAACTTCGACGACATTTTTTCGCTATTAAATATCTTTGGTAGATAAGACTTTTAAAAACAAATAAATAAAATGTACATATTTGGTGGCGACATATTTATTATAACAAAAAAAGTTGTTGCTAAATATTCTTTTTCTTTTTGTAACATTATTATGTAGAATGGTTTATATAGTTACTATAACCATCTTTCATAACAATTTTTATTTTTAATGATAAATTTTGTCATTGATAAAACCTAAGCTTTTACTAGTGCTAGAAATACTTTGCAAAGTACATCCCGAACAATTTTTTACCTGTTAATAAATGTTATTAAGGAACGTTGAATTATTTTTATAATTTTATATATTTTATTTAGATTCACAATTTATATATGATATAAATTGTTTTTGTACGAGTGAAATATGATTATATTCATAGGTATTTAACAGAGATAGTAATAATTACGACAACTAGCCATAAATAATAAAAATTTAAGATTCTGAATATTGTGTCAATTTGCACTCAACCTTAGTAAAAATAAGTTAGTTGTCATTCTCATTTATCTTTTCTTCTCCAAATAACGTATTTCTGTCATAACCCAAGTCGATATATCCCTTATTAATCTCCTAATCTTTCCTCTATCTTCGCATTATCATGATTTGTCCTTGAATGGACTTGCCATAATTTTTATCGCAAATCTAACCGAACCGCCGCCAACTTAACACAGTATAAAACCCCAAATCTAGATACACTATTCTATCATAAACCTTTCTTGCTCCCAATTCAGAGACCATAGTATCTAAGTTAGTTGTTATCCTCATTTATCTTTTCTTCTCCAAACAATGTATTTCTGTCCTAACCCGAGTAGATATATCCCTTATTAATCTCCTAATCTTTCCTCTATCTTCGCATTATTATGATTTGTCCTTGAACCGACTTGCCCTAAGTTTTATCGCAAATCTAACAGAATCGCCGCCGACTTAACACAGTATAAAACCCCAAATCAAGATACACTATTTTATCATAAGCCTTTCTTGGTCCCAATTCAGAGACCATAGTACTCTACTCTGCGGCTACCTCAACCCTTAATTTCTCCCTCCTTTTTTGGGTTCATCAACCATGAATCTCGATCATAATCTAAAATATGTTCCCGATGCACCTACGTACCATGAGCACATCATCAACTACGCCGTCTTCGTTGCAGGCATGACAACTTACGTGAACAGCCGCCATCTGCGGAATCATCACCGCCCCACCCTGCCCTGCCTTTGAAGTCATCATCGCCAAAACAAATATTGATCGCATCATCCATGAGAATCCTTCGGCAGAAACAATGTTCTACATCGACTATCACCTCCCGATAGCCGAAGCCAAATACCACGTTAGTTGCAATCAACAAATTTTTATCAACAATACTGTATGCCCATGGCACTCGTTCATAAGAGGACGCCTGCTTGATTCGGGCCTTCATTCGGGGGATTGTGATGACATCATTCGGAGAATACGGGGTTGGTCGGATGTATTCCTTCGTACCCGTCGAGCCTGCGGCTCGACCGATCTGATCACTATTGGTCTGATGTTGGATGCCTCGTTTCTTGAGCACCAAGTCATGACGGTTCCGGCATCAGGTGCTTCCATACGAGCTTTGGAGATCGTTAAGGCGATCGATCACGGCGCGGGATTGATGGGATTATCGGGTATCGACGGCGACGATCGGTGTGCTATTTGCTTGGATGGTTTACTAGGAGGGGACGAAGAGGAAGATGAAGATGGGGCGCTTATTCGCTTGCCATGCAAACATATGTTTCACCGACATTGCATCACTACTTGGCTGAGTAGAAATCGTGCGTGTCCCTTGTGCCGTTATGAGTTGCCAGCCGCTTCTCTGTCATGAATGAACGTACCACGCCAGATTACGTGCATGGGAAGATTTTCGTCAATTTTATCCATTTACCCTGCGGGCGAGAATTACGAAACCACTTAAAAGTTTAAGTTTTAGATACCAGATATAACTTTTATCATTTCGTTAGGGTGTAATTGTAATTCTAGGAGAAAAATTGTTATACTCCAGCTTATACTTGTTAAATTTTATCAATTTATAAAAGGTTCTCATTTAATTTTTTTTTGTTTTATTTTGATGGATCTTGAATTAGATTTAGATCTTGTATAACGAGAATATATATATTCAGCAATACTTTTATATCCATATCCAATTGTGCTATATGTATGTGCGTGTGTGTGTATAAACTTAATATATATATATATATATATATAACTAAAACATTGAGGTTTATTTTTGAGTAGTTAAAACTAGTTCTTTGGAGCAAATTTTTTTATGGGAAGAATTTGATTAATTTTAATCATTTACCTTGACATGTGGAATTTATGCCACTAGTTAAAAGACTAGCTTTTAGATTTCACAAATTTTATGTTCTAATCTCCCTTTTTTTTTCTTTCTTTTTTTTTTCCCTTTAAAGTATAAAACTTTTACTGTTATGATAAAAAAAAATATTTGTAATTGTTATCATGTTATAAATGTAATCCTAGGTAGGAAATTTGTTGTACTCCAACTTATGTTTGTTAAATCCTACCCATATATAAAAAAAATTCCACTTATATTTTAAATTTATTTTTATGGTTCTTGAAATAGCTAGAAATCTGGTATCACGAGTATATATATGTTGTATTCTCCAATATTTTTATATTTGTCTTCACCAATATTTTTATATCCATATGCATATAAATATGTATGATAATTCTAATATTACTATTAGAACCAACAATCATTAAGATTCAGTTAAGATTACTTCCTTGGAGCAAAGTGTTAGTAAAAATTTATATGGGAAGATTTTGATTAATTTTAACCATTAACCTTGACATGTAGGATTCATGTTAATAGTTAAAAGACTTGCTTGTAGATACCACATATTTTATGTTCTAATTTTTTTAGCTTTTTGTAATACCCTATTTTTAGAAAAGTTAATTATAAATTAATAATCGTATGATTAGTTATAATTATAATTTTAGGAGGTTTAGTATTAAAAGTGTTATTGTTATTCATATTATTACGACGGTTTAGGTATAAATTTATTCTGGTTAAATTCGATAGAATTAGATTATTTAATTTAATCCTAGTTTATACCATTAAATCTTATCCTAATTATTTTACTACTAATTTTTTGATCCATAACCCAAAATAATTTTGTAAAATTTATCCTAGATTATTTGTACTCTTTTCGTTCCTTTTTAACTATCCTAGATCAATTTTTTTTCTGGATTATTTTTCTACCCGATACCTTAATCTATCCAAACTAAACCTTAAATAAAAATAATTTTTTTCTCCACCATTTTACCTGCTGATCTTATCTGTTGCTTGCCCCAATTCCCTCCCCCAATCACTCTCCCTATCTCCCTCAAGTCCTGACCTCACTCAACCCATCACCTCATTAGACCCTCTACGTTTTATACATATACACACAACATACACTCATGCACACTCCCTCACCCATACAGGCCCCCAACCTCACGTACCCTTCCCCAATCCAAACCCAGCCCCTACATTATACATACACATGCATACACTCTAACCAAACATCCCTTCACCACCAAACTCCCTCCCTCTATCTTGTTTGGCCTTCCCAGCCCCCGATCATCGCACACATACCCATCCACATCAGCCCCCCACTCTCCTTCTTCCTACTCCAGCAACCACAACCTTCCTTCTCCCTCTACACTGCGACCTTCTGTAATACCCCATTTTTAGCTTTATGTGTACTTAATTACATAAAGTATTGTAGAATATTTTATAGCCTCAAGATTATTTTAGCTAATTTTGTAGTAATTGTGATTTTACAGCTAGATGCATTTTACTTATAAAATTTTATATATGTGAACTTTTATTTTAAACCTTGTAAAATATTCTTATAAAAATTTATTCATGCCCTAAATGCGTTTAAATATAAATCTAGAAATTTTATTTTAATTTTATTTGAGTGTATTATCTCTTTTGAATTTTATATGCTAAATATATAATTAAGTTATGCTAGCTAAATATCATATCATATGTGTGTTAAAAATTACTAACACTTATATTTAGGTTTTTAATGAGTAAATAAGATGATTTGAAAATTTTCATGATTTTACGAATAGTTTTGGTATTTATGTTAGTCGTTACCTTGTAAGCTTATTAATTAATCATCATTTCAATATTTTATATATCAAATCTTGTTTTAAATTCATAAAATTTTACATGTGAGTTTAGAGTATTATTTTAAGTTTTTTTTTTATGTATTTTCTTAATTTTATGAGCTTGTTTGTTATTTTTATTAATTTCATCCTCCTTATTGATCTTTTCACCACTAAAAATAATCTATAAATCCTAAAATTACTGTTTATGCACGAAATTACTTCCCTATACTTCCATGATCAGATTTTGTATCAAGTTAACCATTATCTTATTCATTCAACCAAATTTTGAGCCAAAGTTACTTTCATACACTTTCAACCTATACTTGTTGTGTCACTTTAGCTTTTCTTGCACTCAACCTTCTTCACTTGCATTCCCCATGCTTAAATCTGAGCTTGGAACTGCACACCATAATCTCCCCTATCCCTTGGTTTATTTATTGATTTTTATAACTTCATTAAACCTAAACACACTCCACCACCTTATACATTCTGTAACACCCCTAAAATTTACTCATTTTTTTAAACAATATACTTGTAAATTAAAACCATAAATTTCTAGGGATGTTACCGCCACACTTAGTACCAGACTGGTTCACTCCTACCATTTCGATACCAAGTGCTAAGGCTAAGAAAAACACTACCAACAGCATCATTAATAATCACAATTTTATAAAAAAGAAAATTAGAGTTTGTGTAAATCTTTATATAATTTGAAATACTAGCTATTGTTTCTCAAAAATAAATAAACAACATTAATAAAATTGTTTCTACAACTCAAAAAAAATAAGGAAGTAACATGAGTAATAATTAACAAAGGAAAACGGCCGCGTCACTCTAGGAATTGATCCAGCCCAAGCATCACTCGGTCCCACCTGATGTCCCATAGACATCAATAGCATCGAAATAATTGTCTCCTACCTACAATAGGTCAGACGGGCCTTCTACTTGTGGGAATGAGCAACAACCATGAAACGGGTGATCAGTACGTACGCTATGTACAGAGTAAGGTAACCGAGCACTAAAGTCAACACATAAACATATCAAATCATACAGGATCAAAATCAACATACAATTTCAAACCACACATATAATACATGAGAGCATATAGAGAAATCCACAGCCTAGAATCAACAAGTCCACACATAAGGCTCAAAAAGGTCTAGATTAATTATTTAATCATTCTTTTATCAGAAATCGATTCACACTATGCCTTTTTTATTAATTTTATGTGAGTACAAGAACAATCCACTATTCTAACCGGTAGACCGGTAACACATAGAGTATCATGCCCTAACCACTATTATTACCGGTGGATCAGTCACATATAGGGTACAACCCTAACCACTATTCCTAACCGGTGGATCGGCTTGGTTCCTACTCACATGGTGTTCCACTATAAGTGATTAGTATTTTTTATTTGCCTTAGCAAAACTCTGGTCTACTTTCCATTGAGATCGGGATCCCCCACTATTATAACTAGTGGGCCAGTCACGTATAGGACCTCATGTCCTAACTACTATTATAATCGGTGAATCGGTCATATATAGGGTAAAAACCCTAACCACTATTATAACCGGTGGATTGGTCGCACATAGGGTAAAACCCTAACCACTCTTCCTAACCGGTGGATTGGCTGGTCCCATCTCAATATCTTCCACTTTAAGTAATTAATATCTTACGTATCTTATTCACAAACTTTGACCCTGACATGCATGACTACCTTCTATAGTTCTCATCCTCCAACCCTAGTTAACCACCACCATGGGAGTTAACCATAGCACACCCTCACACCCATGTAACTCTAATTCCATGCAAACCCTAGCTCCCATGCAAACCCTAGCTCCACGTAAGTCCTTCTTCCATGCAAACCCTAACTCCTTACAAATCCTAGCTCCCATGCAAACCCTAACTCCCATGCAATTATTAACTCCCACACAAAACCCTAGCTCCCATGCAAAACCCTAAGTCCTATGCAAAACATTAACTCCCATGCAAACCCTAACTCCACGTAAACCACACTTCCATACAAACCCTAACTCTTATGCAAACTCTAATACCATGCCACGTTAATACCACCATGCAAAATCCTAACACCATGCAACATTAATAACACCATTCGAAACCCTAATACCATGCAATATTAATACCACCATGCACAACCCTAACACCTTGCAATTCCATGCAAACCCTAATATGCATGTCTTAAGGCCACATCATACAATAATAGTAACACAATTATACATATAATTCTCATGCCACAATTTATTCACACAAACATACTTCAACTCTATAATCATGTTGCATTCATAACAATTGTACAATATTTACGTGAAATACACTATAATTTATATCACATGGCATACATAACATAAAATCACATATTACACATATGGCCTTAGCACCTCTTACCTAAAATGTCACCGGTCTTGGTGCACGCTCCTATTCCACTTGAGGGTTTTGAATTGGCTCACCTATTATGGGAAAAATACTAGAGTTAGGTTCCTTCCTAAAAATTCTATTATTCGCTAACTTATCTTAAGACATGGTTTTTAATTAAAATAATATTATACTATAATTAACTATATAAAATACTACTAAAATACAAATAAATTACTATTGTAATTTGAAATGAGTGGTGACATAAGGGTTTCTACCCTTCACCAAAATAGTGTTAGTAATAGTAATAATAATAATAATAATAAATAAATAAATAAAATATTATTAATAATACTCTTATTAGTAGAATATTAATATTAATAATAATATAAATCTTAAAATTACAAGGTGGCTTTTGAAAATACCCAAAATAATAAGAATACTATTCGATAATAGTAATAATATATATATACTTATAATATAAAATTTAATAAAGATAATAATAATATTAATAGTAATAATATTAAAAATGCTAATAATAGTAATAAAAATGCAAGGGTGCGAGACCTAATTAAAATTTAAGGTCTCGGCCCCCATTAAATAATTATAATATTAAATAAATAATTATACTAATAATAATATTATTATTAATAATAGTAAACATATAATAATTCCATTAAATCCCTAAAATTCAAAACTAATAATTTATCTAACTCAAAAATACTCTCAAACCTTTCAACAAAATTTATCAATTAAGTTACAGTTGATAACAACAATAATAATAATGACAATAATAATAATTATAATCGAAATAACATTAAAAATTAGAATAAAAACATAATAAATCCCAATAAATCGAAAGGAAGGGCTGAGAAGGTATAGGGTTTCACCTTGAGTTGGTAGGGATGGGTGGCACCGGCGGCGGTGCACGGCGGTGGCCATAAAAGTAGTCTAAAATGGAAGAAGATGAAGAAAAAGAGGGAAGGGGAAGGAGAAAAAAGAAAAGAAGGTTATGGCTCTATGGAGGAGAATTAGCAGGAGTTTTTGGGTGGTTCAAAGGGCAGTAGAGGTGGAAGATATGGTGGTGGATGGTGGTTTAAAGGTTTCGGGGGTAATAATTTTGCGAGAGGGATAGGGAACTTTGCACGACTATGGTGGCCTGTGCAAGAAGAATCGAAGGGGGTGGATGGTTTAGTTAGTTAGAGTGCATTGCAGGGAAGAGTTTGGGAGGTAGAGGCGATGGCGAGGTTGGCTAATGGCGGAGAAAAGTGCATCTAAAGTTGCGGTGGCTTATAGGCTTACCCTTAGGGTTTTGGGGAGAGAAAACTCGAATTCAGACCATGCAAGGGGTATTTATAATGGTAGAGTGTACGCTCGAGTTCTGGAGGTTAGCAGGAGGTCAAAGTCGATGAGATAATGGGGTGGTGGTGGCGTTGATCGATCAGCACGATTTCAAATTATGCCTGACCTTCGCGAGAGAAAATAGGGTGATCGTGTGGGAGAAAAGGGGAGTGGGGCAGTTCATGCTGGAGTGTGCATTGAGGGGAAGAGAATGAGCTAGAGAAAGGCAGGTCAAGACACGTGTAGCCGGTGGTGCCATTTTTGACCTTCGAAGCTATAGGTGGACAACGCCGGAGGAAGAAGGAAGAAGAAGAAGGTGAGTCTGGCAGTCGAGGGGAAAAAGAAAGAAAAGAAAAAGAAGAGGGAACCGGGCCGGTTGGCTACAGGAGAAGACAAAAAGAAGGGAGCGACACTGGGTTGTGGGAGAAGGAAGGAAAAGAGAACAGGTAGGGCCGCTCCAGGCCCTATCCAGTGAGAGGAAAGAAAAAGGAAAAATAAAGAAAAAGAAGGAAAGAAAAAGAAAAAAGGAAAAAGGAAACTTAAAGTGGTTTGGGGTTAAATAAATTAATTAGAATATTTTGGGTAATTAGAATAATATATTTAATTAAAATAATATTAAATTTTCTTTTTAGAATAATTTAGGGGTTTTAAAAATATTTCTCTTAAATCCCTTTTTCATTAGCAAAAAGCCCAATTTTTCCTTTATAAAAATATTTATAAATTATTTTTAATTTTCCCTAATTAATTCCTTCCTATTCCACATAAAATAAATAAATAAATTAATTAATTTCCTAATAAATCCTTACTTAATTATATCTCATAAAATAAATAATTCTAGGGCATTTCAACACTACCCCCTTTAAAAATAGAATTCGCCCTCGAAGTCTCCCATAGTTCTCTAGGGTTAGGGCTATGACATTCTAAGCAACTAGAATAACACATCACTAACTATACTTAAGTCAACTATCCACTTAGGGACAAACTAGAAAAAAGGATTCTAACTGTTGCGAAAAGCTCTGGATATGCTTCTCGCATATCTTTCTCTGTCTCCCATGTAGCTTCCTCAGTTCCATGCCAGCTCCATAAGACCTTAACAAGAGGCACCAGACTCATACGAGTCTTCCTAAGCTTAGTATCGAGAATCCACACCGATCGCTCCTCGTAAGTCAGTGAATCATCCAACTGGACTTCATCTGGCTGAATTACATATGATGGGTCAGCAACATACTTTCGAAGCCGAGAAATGTGGAACACAATATGAACTCTTGCCAACTCTGGAGGAAGAGCCAATTTGTAAGCAACTTCGCCCACTCGCTCTAATATCTGTTATGGACCAATATACCTAGTGCTCAGCTTGCCTTTCCTTCAGAACCTCTACACTCCTTTAGTTGGCGAAACCCTTAGAAACACTTTGTCTCCATGTTCAAAATCACCATCTCTACACCTCTGATCGGCATAACTCTTTTGTTGGCTTTGAGCTACTTTCATTCGATCCTGGATCTGTCGGACCTGATGGGTTATATCCTCGATCATTTCTAGTCCCAACACGATCGTCTCACTGATGTCGCTCCAACATAAGGAAGTTCTGTACTTTCGTCCGTACAATGCCTCGAAGGGAGGCATCCCAATACTAGCATGATACTGTTATTATATGAAAACTCTACAAGATGCAAGCGCTCCCCCCAACATCCCTAGAAATCTAGTACGCAGGCCCTCAACATATCCTCTAGAGTCTGAATGGTCCACTCTGTCTGTCCGTATATAGCAGGTTGAAAAGCTGTACTCATCTTCAATTTGGTTCCCAAAACTTCCTGCAGCTTCCCCCAAAAGTGAGAAAGGAACCTTGAATCTCGATCTGAAACAATATCCTCCAGAACCCCATGATGGCTAACCAAGAACTTTATATATGCGCTCGCCAACTGTTCCATACTCCAGGTGGACTTCATGAATGAACACAGCTGACTTGATCAATCTATCAACAACAACCCAGATAGTATCACGGCCGCTTCGGGTCCTCATTAACCCACTCACAAAGTCCATATAAATGGAGTCCCACTTCCACCCTAGCACCTCCAAGAAATGAAGTAAACCCACTGATCTCTGATGTTCAATCTTGACCTTTTGACATACCAAACACCGGGATATGAACTCTGCTACCTCCCACTTTATACGAGGCCACTAGTAAACGTTTTTGAGGTCCTTATATAACTTAGATCCTCCTGGATGAACCGAATAGGGAGTTTGATGTCCTTCCTCCATAATACGACGTTTTAGATCCGGGAAAATCTAGGGCACACACCAACGACCCCTGAATCGAATACTGCTATCTTTATGGACTCTGAACCCCCTGCTTTGCCTTCGTGCATCTTCTGTCTGTAACACCCCCAAAATTCACTACTGAAAAATTAGCGGAAGCAAATTAATAAACCGTGAACTTTGGGAGTATTACTGCCGCACTTATTACCAGACCGGTCACTCATACCTTTCCAGTACCAAGTGCTAAGGCTAAAGGAGTGAAATCTAATTTTTCAAGAAACTTAAGCATAAATTAACTAGAGTAGAGCGGTAAATAATTTATCAGAGTAAAATCCACCAATGGTGGTTACAAAACAACAATATATTGAATTTATGAATTTTAAAGAGGCAAATTAAAATCTTAACAAGTCCGAATAGTTCCTTACGCTCATTCCCGAGGCCCACTTGAAAGCATCGAACATGACCTGCAAGGGGCACTGCCCATTGAATAGGCAGGGGCCCCACGAGGGGAACCCTTCAGTACTACGGTACTGAGTAACCCTTTAAAAACGCGCTTAAAGATAAGCACGCAATTTCACACATGATATACTAGGATAACCGTACATAACGACATATGTAAATATAACAATCAGATCCATACATTCACGTATTCAACATGTCAATCAGATATTAATGGTGTATACGTCACATTCATCTTTTTCCATTTGCATACTTAACAAGTTAACCGAATATTAATAGGTCATAATGAATAATCGATACTTTAGGGCCTTAAGGCCATTAATCCATCATTAATCAATCATCTCGAATTTTAAATGTCCATGTGAGTGTGGGAACCCCACTATTATAGCCGGTGGACCGGAAATGTATATATAGGGCAAAACGCTCCTGGCCACTAATATTCGCCGGTGGGTCGGTCTCCAGGGCAGAATGCTCCTGGCCACTATTATTCGCCGGTGGACCGGTCTGGCCCCGACTCACAAGGTATTCCACTATAAGTGATTAGTATCTTTCCCATATCTTATCGATTTTACGTTTGGTTTGCTGAGCACGGAATCCCCCACTATTATAGCCGGTGGACCGGAAATATATATAAGGCAAAATGCTCCTGGCCACTATTATTCGCCGGTGGTTCTGTCTCTAGGGCACCCCGACTCCTGGCCACTATTATTCGCCGGTGGACCGGTCTGGGCCCGGCTCAGCATCTTCCTCTTTAAGTGATTAGTGTTTTAAACGTATCTTATTCGAATATATTCCACCCTTGACATGCATGGCTAACTATATCCACCCTTATCCTCCTAGGAGGGCCCGTCCCATATCTTGAGACTTCTGCACCTCCTAACTCGGTTTTCTCCAAAACCCTAACTCGGGCCTATATGGCCCATCCTTCTCTATCGTACACATCCCTACTACTCCAACACCCTACACGTCACGAGCCTTAGATCCAATCCTCACTTTCTACCCCACTCATTATCTTTTACTTTTATTATTTTCTTTTTCTTTTTCCACCTTTTCACATTAGGGTTTTCTTCCTAAACCCTAGTTTGGTCTCCTACGCACCCTTATACTGTCCCATGTACTATTTTTTGCCCGAAGCTCCCAGACACCCAAATGACACTTCTGTTACCTTCCTCATATCCTAAGGTAACTTTCCATACGTAAAGTCTGCCCCCATGCGGACTCTAACCATTCCATGCAAGCCTTAGTTTCTCCCATACCTACATTAACCAACTTACTTCCCTTTGGTCGTCTTTCTCTCTCATTACTCTTTTTCATGCCTCCATACCCGATTACCACATTAATTATCCTAGCATGCATGTCCCTAAGGGCCACATCACATCACATCATAACATATAGCATATCCATGTCAGCACATACCAAAAAGGGCACATGAACACACCTTGGTTCCAAGCCATACCACACATGAGACAATTAAAATAATAACATATAGATCTCGACATAAAAATTATACAGGGCATCCAAGGCATGTAGGACATATAGCACACATTCGACTTTAGCTACACCCTTACTCAGTTTAGGTTACCGAGCTATCTTTCACATAAATTAGGCCACTAAACACCCTTTATAATTGTTACACTTAAATATATTTCCCATTTAGTTGGTTAGATTATCAATTTACCCATTTCCTTTATTATAATCAACAAGTCACCCATTAGTTGGTCAAATTACCAAATTACCCCCATTCATTATCCTAATTACCAAATTACCCCTCTAGTTGGTTAAATTACTAAATTACCCTTTTGTATGGTCATAATTACCAAACTACCCTTCTCCTTTATTAAAATTACCAAAATACCCTCTAGTCGGTCAAATTACCAAATTACCCCTCACATTTATTATATTTACGATTTTACCCTTCTCCATTATTAAATCATCAAATTACCCTTTAGTTATTTAAATTATTTTTTTTTACCCTTCTCAATTATTATAATTACCAATTTAATCCTTTCCAATTTCCAGTTTTACCCCTTTGATTTACAAATTACCATTTTACCCCTTCACCTTCAAATTTACCATTTTACTCGCTTAACTTCCAAAAATTACCATATCGCCCTTTTACTTATAAAATTTCCATTTATCCTTAATTATGAAATTGCTATCTTACCTCTTTTAATTTTCAAATTACCATTCTACCCGTTATTAAAAAATTACTATTTTACCCTCTAATTATAAAATTACAATTTTACCCTTTTATTACAAAATTACCAAATTATCCTTTTTATTACAATTTACCAAATTGCCCTTTTATGATAAAATTTCCATTTTGCCCATTTATTACAAAATTTCAACTTTAACCTTTTATTATAAAATTACCATTTTGCCCTCTTCTTACAAAAATTACCATTTTACCATTTAATCACAAATTACTATTTTACCCTTTATTTACAAAATTACTATTTTGCCCCTTTAATTACAAAATTACCAAATTACCCTTTTTAATTCAAAATTACCAATTTATCCTTTCACTTATAAATTTACCATCTTACCCTTTATTACTCCACTTGTATTAAATTATTATTATTACTACATAAAATATTAACTTTAATCCCTCATCTTCAATTCTTATAATTAATGTAACATTATTAACACCCATATATATTCTAGGCCATAATCGTGTACAAGATACATTAATAAAATTCACTAAGGCTCACAAAATACTAATCATGCAATAAAGATCTCAATACCATAATAAAACATGGATAATACTTAACATTTTCATTAATAACCAACTTCTGCCTTAAAAAATTTCTCCAAACATGGCACATAATCTATCATACTTCCTTTTCATCAGCCAACTCAAGAAAACATATATAATATACTAGACAACATATATTAAACATAATACACATTAAAAATGCCTAATGTACTAACATACGTTAATCCATGCATTTAAGCGGGATTTAATGGTTACCTCGGTTTCCACCAAAACAAACCATATCGGTATCCCGGTTTAAGGTTCAAGATTTGATTTATCAAAACCAATACCTAAAATAATTCAAGACTCATTAGATTAGAAAAGATAAAAACCAAATCATAAGGCTTATAACACTTAATTACTCAAATAATTAAACTAAAATATTTTTATACCTTAAAAAAATATTAACACAAGTAAACCAAAGAGGGCAGCATCTCATACTGCCCATGCAACATGAGTTGCATGCAGAGAAAGAACAAGGAGGGGCTCGAAGGTGGCAAAGATGGAAGGAGGGAGAAGTGTTTTCGGGTTGGTGGTTTGGGGCTAAGAAAGGAGGGGTTTCGGGGAGGATTTAGGGCAAGGAAATGGACCAGCGGTGGAGAGGGGGTGTAAGTGGTTGTTGGGGAAGGGTTAACGGCAGCTAAGGGCGGCAGAGGCGGCGGCAGCGAAGCTGCAAAGCTGACGACCGAGGAGGGAGGTCGAGATGGGGCTAGCGAGGAAGGAAAATGAGGAGGAAAAATGGAGGCTTTCGGGTGACGGTTTCGACCAAAGGAGGATTGGGGATGGTAGAGGAGGTTGTAGGGATTATTATGGTGGCTTAGGTGGTGGAATTGAAAACGGAATGGCGGCAAATGGGAGCTGCACAGGGTGGTTGCCGAGAAGGGGTGAAAGGGAGAGAAAAGAAGAGAGGAGGAAGGATGGGGCTGCGGGGTGGCTCGATGGGGACCGTGATGGTTCGAGGGTGAGGCAGAGGGTGGCAGGAGGTGGTGCAAGTGGTGGTTGAGGCGGCGGAAGTGGCGGAGAGGCGGCGGCGAAACAAAACAGGGGGAGAGAAGGGAGGAGAATAATGGGAGAAAAGGAGAGGCTCGGGGGCATGGGGGAGGCTCGAAAAAATGCAGAAAGGGCAGGGAAGGAGGAATAAATAGAAGAGGAAGAGAAGGGAAGGGATAGGGCGGCTCGAGGGGTGTCGGCAGGGTGGTAGGGTAATGGGGGTTGCAGGGAGAGGGAGAGGGAGGTATCGGCAGGGAGAGGGAGAGGGAGACAAGGATGGTGGGACCGGTATGGCCGGAAAACGACGAGAAGGAGAGGGAGAGAGATAGGGGAGGTCAACGGGGAAGGGGGAGCAGCAGGTTGGGCGGCGAAAATCTCACCGGTGATGGCAGAAGAAGACGAAGGAAGAAGGAGGGAGTGTCGGGGGACTGGGGGCTATGTGACGGGCGGACCGGCCAAAGAAAAGAAAGAGCCGGCCTGGTCGAAGAAGAAATAAAAGAAAGGAGGAGGGGCGGCCAGGCTACGCGCGGGAGAAGAAAGAAAAAGAAAGTGGGCTAGGCCCAAGCGCCGGGGTGGGAGAGGGTAGGCTGGCGGCCCAAGGAAGGAGAAAGAAAAAGAAAGAAAAGGGAGAAGAAGGAAAAAGGGAAAAAAGGGAAAGGAAAAAAATTGTTTTAATTAAAATAATTTAATTTATAAATAATAAGGTAAAATATTTTTGGGTAGTAAATTTATTTAACAATTGAATTAAAATACAAGGATTTAAAAGGGATAATTTTAGTAAAATAATAATTTAGAAAATTATTTAAATAATAAGAGTATGATAAAATAACAAAATATTTATTTTAATTTATTAAAATATTTATACCAAATTTCATACACTCAAAAATCCATAAAACAATTAAATTAAAAATATTTAAAAGCTAATTTATCCAAAATAAAATTTATTTATTAAAATATAGGGTTTTAAAAATTCGGGGAATTACACTGTCGGATCCTCTCCAACTTAACATCTCCAACCTAGCCGGCTCAGATCTCTTCAAAAATAGTCGGAGTGAGCGTTAAGGCATTCATACGGGGTTTTGAGGTTTCCCTGCTGAACCATCTCAATCTCTAGATTTGATAACTCCCTTATCGTCCGATCAGCAACCACACAACTAGAATGTGTAGTCTTCCTACTTAGAGCATCGGCAACCACGTTGGCCTTACCCTCATGGTAGGTCAACTCAATGTCATAATCTTGTACCAGCTCCATCCATCTTCTCTGCCTCAAGTTGAGCTCTTTCTGTGTGAAGATGTACTTGAGACTCTTCTGATCTGTAAAGAACTTACACTTTGCTCCATACAGATAATGTCTCCAAATCTTCAAGGAAAACACAATAGCATCCAATTCAAGATCATGCGTGGGATAATTTTGCTCATGCTTCTTCAGCTGTCGTGAGGCATAAGCTACCACTTTACCCTTCTGCATCAGCATGCATCCCAACCCATGCTTGGACGCATCACTATAAACCTCAAACTCCTCGGTCCCCTCGGGTAAGGTCAGCACTAGTGTAGTAGTCAACCTCTTCTTCAGTTCTCGAAAGACCTCTTCACAAGCCTCGTCCCATTGGAACTTCGTTGTCTTCTTTAGGAGATTAGTCAGTGGTCTGGCAATCTTGGAAAAGTTCTACACAAATCGTCTATAGTAACCAGCCAAACCTAGAAAACTCTAAACCTCCGATATGTTCGTAGGGGGCTTCCACTCTGTGATGGCTACAATTTTAGCTGGGTCCACAACCACTCCCTTAGCCGATACAATGTGGCTAAGCAATGTTACCTCCTGGAGCCAAAACCTGTACTTCGACAGCTTAGCATACAGATGATGTTTTCTTAACGTGCTCAAAATAGCGCATAGATGTTGATCGTGCTCCTCATTTCCCTAAGAATGCACCAGAATATCATCAATAAATACCACCACGAACTGATCGAGGAAAGGTTGAAATATTCTTGTCATTAGATCCATAAACACCGTAGGAGCATTTGTAAGTCTAAAGGGCATCATCGCAAAATCATAGTGCCCATATCGGGTTCGGAATGCAGTCTTCATAATATCAGCATTAGCGATCCTCAATTGATGGTATCTGGACCTCAGATCAACTTTGGAGAACACTGTAGCCCTCTTCAATTGGTCAAATAGATCATCTATTCTCAGAAGCAAATACTGGTTCTTTACCATCAACTGATTCTACCCCCGGTAGTCAATGCAGAAATGGAGACTACCATCCTTCTTCTTCACAAACAAAACCGATGCTCCCCACGAAGATACACTAGACCGGATGTACCCGTGCTCTAAGAGTTCCTCCAACTAGGCCTTCAACTCTTTCAATTCTACCAGTGTCATTCTGTAAGGTGCTTTGGAAACAGTCTCAGCTCCACGTACTAGCTCGATCTTGAAGTTAATTTTCAGAACTAGAGGCATGCCTAGTATTTCTTCTAGAAACACATCTAGAAATTCTCTAACCACAGGTTTTATTATCTAGTGTGGCCAAATCCTTGCTGAGTTCTTGCACACTACACAAATATAAAGGATACCCCTTCTGGATCAAAGTGTGTAATGTAACCGCTGATACTACCTTAGTGGTCAGTTCGGGCTGAGTCTTCCGATATGAAACCCCAGTCCCCTTCGGGCCTTGTAGAATCACCCGCTCTTGGGCACAATCAATAACTGCCTTATACCTCCCCAACATATCCATGTCCAAAATCACATCAAAATCTTTTAGATCCACCCCGACCAGATCTACAAGAAAGTTTAGCCCTCCTATATCTAAGGCCACGTCGGAAAACATCCGACTACACTCCATCTTATCACCCGACGGAAGCATAACAAATAATTCTACTCTAGAAGATGGTGCCAATCTAGCCTTAGCAGGAAATACAGAGGAAATGAAATACATCGTGGCACCCGAATCAAATAGAACATATGCTGGTAATGAATAAATGGTGAACATACCAGTGATGACATCCAACTGTCGGTCTACCTTGGCCTGGCTGATAATGTTTAGGTGCTCTCCTGACTGATCTCCCTTTTGTGGATGAGGCCTAGGTCCCTGTGGTCTTCCCCTTATCTCTCGAACCGGGGCACCAGATGGAGCAGGTGCTCGCTGATAGTATTGTTGGGATGAATTCTGGTGGTGCTGTTGGTATGCCTACTACTGGGGCATCAGTGCTACTCCCTGCTGAGATGAACGGTTTTATCCATGATGGAATCGAGGTGGCTTCCAACACTCTACTGCTTTGTGTCCCAGCTTCCCACAGTTTAAACAATTAGTTAACCTGCCAGCATAGTTTCTTCCTAGATGGAACCGACTACACCTCGTGCATACTGGGCCTATTGGGGAACCTTGGCTCCCACTGTTATCTTTCGGTTGTGGTGTAATACCGATTTTTACTGCTAAAAAATTTTCATTTTGCGGAAGCGTTAATTACAAAATCAATGTGTTACCGCCACACTCAGTATAAGTCTGGCGTCCTCTACTATTCTTATACTAAGTGTCAATGCTAAAACATTACTTTACTCAAATAACATGATGAAAAAAGTCAGAATATAGAGAATAATAGATGAGTACAGTACTAGTTAAAAGCAACATCAACAATCTATCAAAATTCAGGAGAGAAATTACAAGAGGACATAAAAGTCTAAACCAATTGGAAAACAGATAACAGAAGGGACATCGGATATTCCTATGCTCTCAAAACTGACTGAAAACTTTCAACTAGACTCAGGAACTGACCTGCAAAGTCCACTGCCCTTTAAATAGGCAGGGGCCCATGAAAATGAACCCTTTAGTACTACGGTACTGAGTAACCCTTTATACCAAACTAATATGATAAACAACATGGAACACATACAACTCATACCATTAACATTGTATAAGACATATACATATACATATACATACGAGGATTGAAATACAGTAGTTATTCAGATAATCAAATTCCATCTTGGTTACAGACTACTCATATTCACTCTTCTGAAATAGGTGAACTTACCAAATGGAAAACCCAGAGATACTATCTGAAGTAAGATTAAAAGAAAACCCTAATACGATAACCATAAGGTATCATGAAAATACATAGCATAAACATTAAGATATACATGAGATGATCC
This sequence comes from Tamarix chinensis, assembly GCA_030549775.1. NCBI lineage: Eukaryota > Viridiplantae > Streptophyta > Magnoliopsida > Caryophyllales > Tamaricaceae > Tamarix > Tamarix chinensis. The sequence continues at coordinate 48,925,190 of CM060179.1, read as the reverse complement.
AACATAATAATCATAATAGGTAATCAATAGTCACTAGCTACATACTATTCATGCATGCTTATTTAGAGCATAATAACACTTATCAACTAAGCATCCCCAGCCTATGTAATGGGAAATATTTACCTAGTAGGAGTACCTTGAGGGTAAAACTTGATAGCTTTTGGTAGGGGTTAAGAGTTAGGACTATCTAGCATCCATTCCCATATCTTTTGATTTGGATATCTTTTGGACTCTTATGTTCCCTTATGTATTTCTTTTCCTTGTCAGTTGTAACTCTTTGGTTTAATCTTGTGTCATCAAAATAGTTTAATATTGTAATGAAACCTTTCTCATCTTCTTATCCATTGTTATTCTTAATTTAAGAGGATAAACATTTTAGCCTTAACACTTAGTATAAGAAAGGTAAAAGAACCAAACTTATACTAAGTGTCGCGGTAACACCGTATGTTTTTATTGCTTTAGCTTCTGTAATCAACTCTTTAAATAAATTTTCAAGTGCTAAAAATGGGGGTGTTATACCTTCTTCCTTCACAATCACCTCTCCCTACCTTCCTCATCCAGCCAGCTCCTCCTCTCAACTCCTTTGGTTTCGACCCAACACCCAAACACACCACCTCTCGTGCACCCAACCTCCCCAACCGTCGACCACCAACCACCTTCCTGTCCTGCCCTATGCCTTACCACCCATCGCCTAACTCCCCATCCTCATCCTACACCACTTATTGATAGAACCACCACAACATCTGCATCATCACCCTCGACCCAATAGGACCTAGTACCCACCTCAAGCCTACCACCATTCCCTCACCAAACATACTCCAATATAGCTCCACAACAAAACCACTACCTTGTTCCTCTTCTTTCTTCTCCCCTACCCATGCATGTATCCAACTAACCACCCACCACTGTAGCCAACAACCAGCATCCTCCACCATCACCACCTTGCAGACCTACATCTCCTCCCTCTGTACATCAATCGACCACCATCCCACCATCACCACCAAGCCACAACCTCCTTCTTCTTCCTACCGCGCTCCCTTTTTTGTGACTCTGGCTGCAACAAAATCGCCACCCTTCCCTACATGAGAGAACCACCACCTCGTCACCACCAACCACTAATGTTGCCCGGCCCAGCAGTCTCCTCCACAACTGACTCACCTAAGCCTTAGCCCAATCCTGCACCATGCAACCTGCCCCCTTTTTTTCGTGCATGGATCACCCTGCATGCAATGTGAGTTGTGTTTTATTTTAAGAAAATTTTGTACCTATAGTAAATGTAAGGGTATTTTGATAATTTTAGAAAAATAAATATTTTTATATTATAATTATTATTTTATCTGATAGATATTAACTTGGTAATTGTAGTATTATTTTTAGGTTCAAAAATTGATTAGCGAACCTAATAGTTTTTCGTGGATATCGTAAATTTTATGTTTTTGTTGGAATTCAGGTAATAGTTATACCCTACTAAAATAAAAAATATTGTGTGATAGTAAATTAGGATTTTTGGTGTATGAAAATATGTTAAGCATGATTTGTGATGATATAATTATGTGTTAGTTATTTTTATCATGAAAACGGGTAAAATGAACATGTTATCTAATGTAAAATATTTTGGGTACGAGAGTATGATTAAAATGATTGTAATGACTAAAAAAATATTTGTGAGATAAGTATGTATAAAATAATAGGAGGGGTATGCTTATATTTAATTATGGAATAATAATTATGAATGTGTGTCCTAGGGGTAATTTAGTCATTTTTAGTGTATTATGATATTTATCCTAAAAATCATATCTAATATATATTCTCTATTGTTGATTATGTGATCATATGTTTTATATGTTTCAAAAGTATATGATAGGATTTTGTATGCAGAAATAAATGAAAGAGCAAAATGGTCTTTTGACATAGCTAATAATATAAATTGCATAATAAATAATTAAATTATTTTATTTTAGCCTTTTTATGACAAATTAATAAAAAAATAGATTTAATATTTAAATAGATGATAATCAGATAATTATTGGCCTTAGGGGCATTTTAGTTATTTTGACCTAATATGCCCAAATATGAATAATTGGGCATAGATAGGATGGCCTTAGACCTTTGGTAGGTTGACGTTGGTGTTGAATTTGACCTCATTTTGGAACGTTGACCTTAGGATTGACTTGGATAATTAGAAATAAAGGAAATTTTTGCTAAGTACGGAAATGAGAATAACTATGCAATATGTGTTATTTGTGATTACCCTATAAAATACCAATATATAATGTGAAAGTCCTCGAGTTTGGGAATGGTTTCCCCCTAGGCATAGCTACCCTAGAGACGAGGTAGGAGTCCTTGATTTGTTTCGGTTTCTAGTGTGCCGTTTGTACCCCAATAAGGCCCTAGTCTACTCTATGGGTGACCTAAGGACTCGATAGGAAATATAGATACTTAAGGATTAAGTGTCTGAGGTGAGGAGGGTATTGTGTTCCTTGTGCATCAGTATGACCAGAGTACTGTTATGCCTCTAGGTTAGATGGTTAGGAGGCTACTTGATGCTTGTGCACCGATATGACCGGTGTACTCTTATGTCTCCGGGCTATTATTATATCACCCTCGAGTAAAGAAAAATAGAAATGATATGATTTGATTGGAATGATTATAATTGGATATTGGATTGGTTTGGTAGTAACCTTTGTGCCTACCTGTGGTTTTGGATAGTAGTGTTTATGTCTAAATCATTTTAATTTTAAACTTTTCAAAGATATTAATGACCTCAGAAAAATAGATAAATTCAAAGACAGAAATATTTTCTACTAATAAAAATTATTCTATTTTAAATTGAATTTTATAATTTATATAATTTATTTCATTAACAAAATATAACTTCAAAAAAAAGTTGTAATCACAAGACGAAGTTATAATAAAAAAAACGAATCTAAAATATTTTAAAATCACAATATGAGAAAGAATAGAAATATATATATATCTTTAAATGAAAATTGAAATCATATAACTATAATAAAATTATGATTGTGAACAAATTTATCTAGAATGATTCACAATGAAAACGATTAATTAAATTCTAATACGAATTAAAAAAAATCTATAAAACCTTAAAAAAATTGAAATTAAAATAATTCAAAATTTTTATTCAAGTAAAAAAATAAAATTATCAAGCCTAAGAAATTTAAATTTTAAAAAGACAGGGTATTACATATACAAACAAATATTTTCTCAATGCTCTTTTTTGTAATTGCTGATTATTTTTTGCTATAAAGTTTTTGTTTATGAAAGAACATTAGCAACCATTTATCTTGTTGCCAAAGAATGATATAAAGAGTTTTAAGGACATTTATTCATCACCAAAAGTTATTGCAACAAATAATTTTATCTTTCGTAATGATATTTTTTTTTGTCATGAAATAGTTTTTGCAATGATACTTTTTTGTTACTAAAAATCTTTCGCAACCATATTTTTTTGTGAGTAAAAAGTTTTTACAAGGATAAATTTTCATTGCCAAAGAATGTTTGCCAAAATAATTTTCATTACTACAGAGCTTTTATAACGATATTTTTTCACTATTAAATATCTTTGGTAACAAATTTTTTGTAGCTAAGACTTTTAAAAACAAAAAAATAAAATGTATATATTTTGTGGCATCATATTTATTATAACAAAAAAACTTTCTTGCTAAAAATATTTTTTTTTGTGTAACATCATTATGTGGAATGACTTATATATTTTTTTGTTAGTCTTAATGACAAATTTTATAGTTGCTAAAACCCAAGCTTTTACTAGTGCTAGAAATGCTTTGTAAAGTACATCCATAACTGTTTCTTACAACTATATAAATTTTATTAAGGTACATGGAATTATTATATAATTTTATATAGATTTTTCAGTTCACAATTTATATATAATATAAATTGTTTTTGTACGAATGAAATATGATTATATTCATAGGTATTTAGAAGAGATAGTAATAATTAAGACAACTAGCGACAAACAATAAAAATTTAAGAATCCGTATATTGTGTCAATTTGCACTCAACCTCAATAAAAATAAGTTAGTTGTTATTCTCATTTATCTTTTCCTCTCCAAACAATGTATTTCTGCCCTAACCCGAGTAGATAAATCCCTTATTCATCTCCTAATCTTTCCTCTATCTTCGCATTATCATAATTTTTCCTTGAACCGACTTGCCCTAATTTTTATCGCAAATCTAACAAAACCGCCGCCGACTTAACACAGTATAAAACCCCAAATTTAGATATACTATTCTATCATAAACCTTTCTTGCTCCGAATTCAGATACCATAGTACTCTACTCTACAGCTACCTCAACCCTTAATTTCTCCCTCCCTTTCTGTGTTCATCAACCATGAATCTCGATCATAATCTTATATCTGTTCCTCATGCACCTACGTACCATGAGCACATCATCAACTACGCCGTCTTCGTTGCAGGCATGACAACTAACGTGAACAGCCGACATCTGCGGGAATCACCGCCTCCACCCTGCCCTGCCTTTGATGTCATCATCGCTAAAACAAATAATGATTGCATCATCCATGAGAATCCTTCGGCAAAAACAATGTTCTACATCGACTATCACCTCCCAATAGCCGAAGCCAAATACCATGTTAGTTGCAATCAACAAATTTTTATCAACAATACTGTATGCCCATGGCACTCGTTCATAAGAGGACTCCTGCTTGATTCGGGCCTTCATTCGGGGGATTGTGATGATATCATTCGGAGAACACGGGGTTGGTCGGATATATTCCATCGTACCCGTCGAGCCTGCGGCTCGACCGATCTGATCACGATACCTAGTATGGTAGTCAAAATTGATTTAATTTTTCCTGAAGTCGATCGGTCCGATATTATCAGTGGCGCCAAGTTTGATTATGATGAGGCGACTATTGGTCCGATGTTGGATGCCTCGTTTCTTGAGCACCCAGATCATGACAGTTCCGGCATCAGGTGCTTCCATGTGAGCTTTGGAGATCGTTACGGCGATCGATCACGGCACGGGATTGATGGGATTATTGGGTATCGACGGCGACGATCGGTGTGCTATTTGCTTGGATGGTTTACTAGGAGGGGACGACGAGGAAGATGAAGATGGGGTGCTTATTCCCATGCCATGCAAACATATGTTTCACCGACATTGCATCACTACTTGGCTTCTCAGTCATGAACGAACGTACCACGCCAGATTACGTGCATCGGAAGATTTTCGTTAATTTTTTCCATTTACGCAACCACTTAAAAGATTAAGTTTTAGAGACCAGATATTTTATGTTTTTGGCCCTCCGAGTATATATAGCTTTTATCATTTGGTTAGGTTGTAATTGTAATTCTAGGAGAAAAGTTGTTATACTCCAACTTATACTTGTTTAATTTTATCAATTTATAAAAGGTTCTCATTTCATTTTTATTTTATTTTATTCTAATGGATCTTGAATTAACCTAAAATCTAGTGTAAGGAGAGTATATATGTTAACATTCAAGCAATACTATTATATCTATATCTAATTGTGTCATGTGTATGTATGTGTGTGTGTGTGTGTGTGTGTATATATATATATGATAATTGTAATGTTATATACACAAATATGATAATTATAATATTACTATCATAACTAAAACATTGAGGTTTATTTGAGTAGTTAAAACTAGTTCCTTAGACCAAAATTTTTTTATGGGAAGATTTTGATTAATTTTAATCATTTACCTTGACATGTGGAATTTATGTCACCAGTTAAAAGACTAACTTTTAGATACCACATATTTTTTTTGTTCTAATCTCCTTTTTTTTCTATCTTTTTTTCCTTCAAACTATAAAACTTTTACTGTTATGATAAAAAAGATTACTTATAATTTTTATCAAGTTGTAAATGTAATCCTAGGTAGGAAAATTGTTGTACTCCAACTTATGTGTTAAATCCTACCCATTCATAAAAATTTCCACTTAGATTTTTAATTTTATTTTGATGGTTCTTGAAATAGCCAGAGATCTAGTATAACGAGTGTATATATGATTGTATTCACCAATATTTTTATATCCATATGCAACTGTGCTATATATATATATATATATATATTAGAACCATCATGAAGGTTCAATTAATACTAGATCCTTGGAGCAAAGTGTTAGCAAAAATTTATATGGGAAGATTTTGATTAATTTTAACCATTTACCTTGACATGTAGGATTTGTGTTAATAGTTAAAAGACTTGCTTTTAAATGCCACATATTTTATGTTCTAATCTCCTTAGCTTTCCTTTTTCTTTTTTTTTCCCTCTCCTAAGTATACAACTTTTACTCTTACTAAAAAAATTTTATATTTAATACTGTAAGGCTATAATTGTGTTCTAAGGTGGAAAAATTGGTGTAGTACAACATATGTTTGTTAAATCCTACCTATTTATAAAATATTCCCATTAAATTTTTTATGTTTATTTTGATGTATCTTCAATTATGTAGAGATCTATATATATATATATATATATATATATATATATATATATATATGATATTTTTGATATATGCTATTAGAACTAATAATCATTAAGGCTTAGTTGAGTAGTTAAAACTAGTTCATTAGAGAAAAAAGCTAAATAAAAAGTTTTATGGGAAGATTACGATTAATTTTAACCATTTACCTTGACCTATAAGGTTTATATTACTAGTCAAAAGACTAGCATAAAGATACCACATATTATATATTCTAATCTCTTCTTCTTCTTCTTTTCTAACCATATCATGTTTATTATTAGGTTAATAAAATTATATGTAATTTTGTCAAGTTAAAATTGCAATCCTAGGTAGAAAAATTGTTGTATTCCAACTTATGTTTGTTAAATCCTTCCCATTTATAAAAGGTTCCCATTAATTCTTTTATCTTTATTTTGATGGATCTTGAATTAGCTAAAGATCTAGTATAACAAGTGCATATATATATATATATATAATACCCCATATTTTTGGAAATTTAATTTTTTTAAAGTTAATTATTTTATTAGCATAATTTGGTAACAAAATTTAATAATTTTAATTTTGATTCATATTATGGATCATTCTTGATAAGTGTATTCACAACCGTGATTTTATTATATTCATATAATTTCGATTTTTGTTTAAAAATATGTATCTTGCTTCTTTCTCGTATTTTAATTTTTAATATTTTAGAATCTTTATTATTATTATTGTTATAACTTCGACGTGCGATTAAGACCTTTTTTTAGAGTTATATTTTATTAATAAAATAAATTATTTAAATTATAAAACTTCCCTTTTAAAATAGTAAAATTATTTTAATGATTGTATCCGTAGAAAATATTACAGACCTTGAATTTATTCATTTGTTCTGAGGCCGTTAAGATCTTTAGAAACTTTTAAATTAAAAGAGATTTTTGTATCTTATTTATGATTTTTAAAAATTAATTTTCTTCTAGTTTACCTTTTTGGTTTGTAGAAGACTATTTTTAGAAATTATTTAAATTAATCCCGGTCACGTATAATTTGATGTAAATATTTTCTTATATAGTTTTAAATATTTTGTGAGGTATTATTATATATTTTGTAAATAATATAGATCTTTGTGTTAGTTAGTATTTTCTTCTAAAAGCTTTTCCGATATTTTTTAAATAGTTTCTATATTGATTTTATACCTTCGGATCCTTATGAAAAGATTTTCGTCAAATGAGTTTTAGATATTCAGTATTTCATTTATGTATTTTTATTGGCAAAAGAAAAATAAGGATCGGCCTCCCATTTCCTTTTCCTTTTCTTTTCTATGTCTCTTTTCTTTCTCTCTCTCTCCGTCGCATTTTTCCTACAAAATCAAACCCCAGCCCCTCACCTTCTTCCTTGCTCCTTCATCCCTCAACATCACCACACCAACTCATCACAACCGGCTGACCTTCTCCACACCACCTCCGCTACACCGAACCACCACAAAATTGTTGCCGACCTTCTCCCTCCACTCGCCGTCATCAACTACAGCAGCTCCAGCATCAACGATAGGAGCAAAAATTCGAGTAGTGACTTACCATCACCTCATCGTTTCCACGCCACACCACCAGCCAAGACCTACCACCACTATAACTCCCTCCATTTTCATAGCCACCATCCTCCGTTGCACAAATGCGCCAGCAACAAAGACGAGTGAGTGACAATAGCAGGAGTGTGTGAAGATAGCAGTAGTGCACCATTCGACCACCTCTATTACAGCCCCAAAATTTACTCCTAAAAAAATTCATTTAAGGGAATAATGTAGAAGCTAAAATAGGAAATGGTAAATGCTATTGCCACACCTAACACAAGATAAATGTCCACTATCTATCTCATGTTAGATGCGAGGCTAAAACCTATCCAAAAAAAAAAATTCAAACAATATCTATACCATGAGAATAAACTCCCACAAGGAGATATCCATTGGCAGATGGCAAGTGAACAATTTTATCGAACAAAATCATCGCTAAATAAATCAGCCAAAAACCTGTGAAGTAACCCCAGATTTTAATAGTTTATCAAAGTAATGGAAAATTAAAATGTCAATTACAAAACTTGTAATACCCCAAAAATTTCGAAAACTTATATTTTAATAAATTACTTTTATTTGGAATAGAATTGCTTTGGATTATTTATTTTAATTATTTTATGGATTTTAGAGTATGTAAATTTGGATAAAATTATTTAATAAATTAAAAATAAATATTTTTCTATTTATCATATTGTTTTATTTAAATAATTTTCCAAAACTAATATTTTACCAACTTTATCCTTTTTAAACTAATATATTAGATTATAATAAATTAAATTATTAAATTAAATAAATTATCAAGAATATTACACTTTATAATTTTATAAACTAATTTAATTTATTTTCCTATTTTTCCATTTCCTTCTTTTACCCTTTTTCCTTTTCTTCTCTTTTTTTCCCTTTTACTCCCCACTTTGGGCTGCTCGGCCAGACCAATCCCAACCCCTGCGCATTGGGCCTTCGGCCCGCCTCACCACTTCTCTCCCTAACGCACGCTCCAGCCCGTCTCCCCAGCCCGACCTCCTTCTTTAAATTTTCCCCCTGGACCGGCCGGCTCCCTCCTTTTCTGCGCCGGTCCAGCCGCCCGTCCCTTTCTTTCTTCTTCGATCACCCCGACCAGTCCTCATCACACGCCTGCCGCCATGCCCGACCACCGAGCTGCCTGCAACTGCAGCCGCCTGCCACCACCACCTGCTCCCTCTCCCTCTCTCTCTCTACCCCGTCCTTTTCTTTCCCATTCGAACCAAACTAACCCCCTGCACCCTCCATTTCCTGCCTGAATTCTTTCCTTCTTCTTCCCTGTCTTCCCTTGCCAACCGACAGCCCTGCCACCACACCGGAGCACCGATCTGCCAGCCCTGCCCCTCTCTTCCCCTCTTCTTTTTCTTCATCTCCCAAGCCCCTCATTCGCACTTTTTTTTTCGAGCCTATCATCCTCCCCCGAGCTCCCTTTTCTCTCCTTCCTTCTCCCTCCATTCTCCCCCGGTTTTTGATCACCACCGCCCGCCGCCGCTCGAACCACCAATACCAACCCCCATGCGCCACCTTCTGCCACTGCCAACTACCACCCTGCACCACCACACAGCCCCTTCGAGCCCTACACTTCCTCCCTTCTCCTCCTTTTCCTTTTTCTTCCCAGTTTTTCCCCTTACCACCGAGCCACCTGCAACCACCATTTCCGCCGCCGTCCGGCCGCCTCTGCCGCCTCCCAAACCACCAATCTCCTCCCTGCAACCCCCTCTACAACCACCATGCGTTATTTGGCCGAAACCAGCCCTTGAACCCCTCCATTTTTCCCTCTCCTTTTCCTTCCTTCACAGCCCCTTCCCCTCGACCCTTCTCGGCAGCCGACTTCACCGCCTTGCCGCCGCCGTCTCCGCCACCCTATGCCGTCGTGAAACCACCCTTAGCCTCCACCTACACCCCCTCTTCACTTCTGCACCATTCCCTTGCCTTGAAACCTCCCCCAACCACCTTCTTTTCTAGCCTAAAAACCCTAACCCGAAAATGATGAATCTTGCTTCCTTTACCCCCCTTTTGAACCCTTCCACCCCTTATTTTTGCATGAAACTCACGCTGCCCATGCAGCGTGAGCTCCCCTACATTTTAAAAATAGTTTGGATAATTTTTAAGGTATAATGGTATTTTATTTTAAGTGTTTTATTAATTAAAATTATAAAGTTTTATACTTGGATTCTTATTTCTAACATAAATATGATGGATATTATTTTTAGGTGTTGAGTTGCTAATTATGCTTGGTAAGATTGATATTTTGCGGGATTAAGGTAACCGTTAATCCTCCCTTAAATATATGAAAAACGCATGCTAGCACATTTAGGGTTTAGTATGATTTTATGCATGTTTTGTATGCTTAGCATGATATGTTTATGGTTTCTTATATTGTTTGTTAAAAAGAAATAACATGATAACTTTTATGCCATATGTAGGTAGGTTAAATAAAGAAGGAGTTGGAATATGGATAGAAATGTTAAATACTTGTTTATGATGTACCATGTTGTTAATGCATGAATGATGTTATTGTTTAAGGGTATTTTAGTAATTATGCTTATGAGATAAATAAATCAATGTGTGTAGTTGTTAATGAGTATGATGTTGAAAAATGAAAAGTTGGTGGACTTAGATGACAAAAATGAAGTATTAATATTGTTATTTTATGTAGGGTTAGTAAATTCATAAAATGTTGAATAAAGGGGTCGAGTGGAAATTTCACAAGTGAAAAAGGACATTTTGGTAATTTGGTAAACAAAAGGGTATTTTAGTAATTTGTAAAACAAAAGGAGTGTTATGGTAATTTTATAAATAAAAGGGTATTGTGGTAACTTTGTAAATAAAAGGATATGGTGATAATTTGAAAGTAGGGGTAAAATAGTAATTTTGGAGTCAAGGGGCAATATGGTAATTTTATAAGTAAGTGGTAAGAATGGTAATTTTGGAAGTAGGGGTAAAATTGTAACTTTGGATGAATGAGGGCATTATGGTAATTTTGTAAGTAAAAAGGGCATTATGGTAATTTTGGAGGTAGAGGGGCAAAATCGTATAAAAAGGGTAATATGGTAAATTTTATAAGTGAATGGTGAAGTGGAAATTTATAAGTAAAGGGGTAATATGGTAAATTGGAAAAGAAGGGCAAAATGGTAATTATGTAAGGAAAGATAAAGATGGTAATCTTGGATGTAAAAGGGTAAAATAGTAATTTGTAAAGTAAAAGATGTATGGTGGTAATTTTCATAAATAAAAGGATATTATGGTAAAATTGGATGTAAGGGGTAAAATGGTAATTTTGTAAATGAAAGGATATTACGGTAAACTTGGGAGTAAGAGGTAACTTGGTAATTATGATAATGACAAAAGATAATTTAGCAAGTAAATTATGATTGTAGAAGGGCAATTGGATAAGTATGATACTATAGAAGGGTAATTTGGTAAATTAACCAATTAAAGGGCATTATGGTAATTTTAATAATGGAGAAGGGTAATATAGTAATTTTGATTATGAAAAAGGGTAAATTAATATTGGTAATTATGAAGAAGAGTAATTTGGGATTTGTGATAATTAAAAAAGGTAAATGGCAATTAAAATAATTGAGAGGGGTAAAATGGTAATTATGATAAAGGAGAAGGGCAATTTGGTAATTTGTTCAACTAAAGGGGCAATTTGGTAATTTAGCTGATAAAAGGGTAAAGTGATAATTGTTTAACCAACTAAAGGGGCAAAATAGTAATCATGATAATGAAGGAGGGTAATTTAGTAATTTATCCAACTCAAGGGCAATTTAGTAATTATAACAAAGGAGAAGGGCGATTTGGTAATATAACCAACCAAAAGGGAAATATGATAAGTATAGTAATTAGGAGGGGTGAATGATGATCTAAAAAGTGTATGAGATAATTTGGTACCCTAAATCGGACAAAGGGCAATTTGGTAATTATGCAACCTTAAGGGTAATGTGGTAATTTATCAAGTAAGGAACGGATACTTAACAATTATATAAGAAAAGGGCAAATGAGTAATTTGTACCTAATAGGTCCTTGAGATTGTGGAACATTAATATGATTAAATAATGTTGATTAGCCAAGTAAGAGTATCTAATGATTAGTATGGCCTTGATGGTTTCTCTGTGACATCCTGGATAATCCTCTGAATAAGAAACGATTAATGATATCGAAACGATTGAAAGTGAATAAGTATCGGATCATCGTGCTTTCTGTGATCACCTTAATTAAGACACTATTACTTAAAGTAAAAGACTTCGAGATCGGGAATGGTGACTCCTTAGGGGTCGCTACCCTAAGGACGTGGTTTAGTCCACGATTATTCTGGTATTTGCTGGTGTGCCTTTGTGCCCCAGCCAGGCCCTATATCTTACTCTTCCTAGATCTACGGACCTAGTTAGGGGGTATGCATACTTATGGATTAGGTGTCCTTGTCGGTAGGGTACTGAGTTAGCTTTATGCACCAGTACGACCAGGGTACCTTTGCGTCCTTGGGTTCATGGTTAAAGGGTACTGAGTAGCTGATATGCACCGGTACGACCGGTGTACCTTTGTGTCCCGGGTTATCGATCTCCCAATCGAGGCAAATAATATGATTGATGTGTTGATTAACGAAAGGAAAGATACGATAATTGAAAGTGGAATATTAATGAGCCGGGCCCAGTGATTTATGATATTGCGTACCGGTCCACCGGTTATAATAGTGGTCCAGGAGCGTGTTGCCCTGGTATGTGATATTGCGTACTGGTCCACCAGTTATAATAGTGGTCCAGGAGCGTGTTGCCCTGGTGTGTGATTATGAGTACCGGTCCACCGGTTATAATAGTGGCCAGGAGCGTTGTGCCCTGGATGATGATTACATATATATTCCGGTCCACCGGCAATAATAGTGGGGGTCCCGAGCTCAATAAAATTGGTTATGTATGTGAATAAGATTATGGAAAAATACTAATCACTTATAGTGGAACACCATGTGAGTCGGGGCCAGACCGGTCCACCGGCAAATAATAGTGGTCAGGTGCGTTCTGCCCTGTGTGTTTATCTTCCGGTCCACCGGCAATAATTGTGGTAAGAGGCGTTCTGCCCTGTGTGTTGACTTCCGGTCCACCGGCTATAATAGTGGGGTTCTCGTACTCACATGGATACAAAATATGATATTGATGGATTAATGACAGAATAATGGCTTAAGGCCCAAAGTATCGATCGTGACTTATAAAGTATTGTGTTTGTCATTGTTATGTATGCATCTCTCATTATTTATATGTGTGTGGCTTGCATCTTGTGTCGTATGCGGGCCTATCTTTAAGTGTGGTATTAAAAGGTTACTCAGTACCGTAGTACTGAAGGGATTCCCTTTATGGGGCCCCTGCCTATTCAATGGGCAGTGCCCTTGCAGGTATTTTCAGGTGCTACTCAAGTGGGTTACGGGAAGGAGAGTAAGGAATTTTCCGGTATCATGACTTTTTCTCTTTCTCATTTAATTTCTCGATTTTAAATGTTAACGTTGTTAAAGTAACCACCCTTGGTGGATTTTATTCCAGAAAACGATTTGATGCGCTACTCTGATTTAAATATGTTGAAGCTTGCAATTTACTCTGATTTATGCATGTTGAATGTCTTTCGAATTGTATTTCATTTTCTTAGCCTTAGCACTTGGTACTGGAACGGTATGAGTGAACCGGTCTGGTACTAAGTGTGGCGGTAATACTCCCAAAGTTCACGTTTTGTTTATCTGCTTCTGCTATTATCTTTTAATAAAACGAAATTTTTCAGTAGTGAATTTTGGGGGTGTTACAAAACTTCTTAAAATTTTAATACAAAACTTGAAATTTCCAAAAGTAAATACATATAAATAAAGATAAATCCCAAGGGATAAAAATTCGGGTTGCTTACTCTTTCAAAGCTAATCCTTCAACCCATCAATAAGATTGATCTCAGGCCTGTAAAGGAGGTCTGCTCCCCACCATCAGTGGATCATCATCAGACCCATTCAACTAAGGTAGTACCAATACAGGTCTAGTACTAAGTAAATCATGAATACCTAACTCATAGGAGGAAACATGATACACACAAGACCTGATGATCTTTAGCTTATAATACTCACACTCAATTACACACGTGATACATAAACTATTCCACTCATACAATAACTCATGCTCAATTATACATGTGATACATACACAATTCCATTCATATAATAACTCATGCTAAATTTTACTTGTTATACATACAATAAAACATGTGGTCATGGATTCGTGCTTATGAATATATGACTAGACATGACAACACATAGTGTACAAGCGTATAAGAAATCATGATCGCATGCTGCGTAACACACATTACCCTAGAAGATAGCATTCTGTAATAAGGCCCGCATGCGATTTAAATAATAAATCATGTGATAATTGGTTATGAACATGCATTATATGCTAGTACTATTAAAAGGAAGACAACTAAGAGACATGCATAGGAAAATGAAATATAAAGTCCATGAGTGAATGAGAATAATTTATTATTATATTTTATTATCGTGATCACAACCGTCTGATTATAATATCATGTGGATGAAGACTCTAATAGATCATAATAATTAATCTAATACTCTGGTACTAGCCCTAGCTGGCTCATCCAAAAACATAACTAGACTACTAATAAATAGGACACCTAATTATTTAAGTATACATTCCCTCTATAGGGCCAAAATATATCGATATACCTATAGAGTAGAAGAGCGTCTCTTTGAACCTTGTAAGTGTAACACCCCAAAATTTACACTTTTTTTAAAGCAGAAGAAATTAAAACACTTAATTTAAAACCCATGAATTCTGGGGATGTTACCGCCACACTTAGTACCAGACCAGTTCACTTCTACAGTTCCGATACCAAGTGCTAAGGCTAAGAAAACATTATCATTAATACCATATAAATTCAAATTTAAAAAACATGAAAATCAGAGTATGCACAAGTCTTACATAATTCGAAATACCAATTATTGTTTTTCAAATAATAATTAAATAACATTAACAAAGTTGTTTCGGCAACTTAAACATAATAAAAATAACATGAGTTATGAATTAAAAGAGAACGGCCACGTCTCTCTAGAAATCGATCCAGTCCAACTATCACTCTGCCCCTCCTGATGTCCCATAGACATCGATAGCATCGAAGTAGGTATCTCTTACCTGCAATAAATCAAGCGGGCCCTCTACTTGTGGGAATGAGCAGCATCCATGAAACGGGTGATCAGTACGCTTTGTACTGATTAAGGTAACCGAATACTAAGGCTGGCATACAACACGTCAATTCATGCAAGATAATGATCACATACAATTACGACCCACACATATGATACATAGAAGCATAAAGTGAAATCATTTATAATCAATAGGTCCATACGTAAGGCCCAAAAGGTCCAGATTAATCATTTAATCTTTCTTTTATCAAATGCAGATATACACCATTTTCTTTATCATGTCCATACGAGTACGGGAACCCCACTATTTTAGCTGGTGGATCGGTCGCGAGGGCACATGCCCTGCCACTATTTTAGCCGGTGGATCGGCCTAGCCCCTTTCTCGTACAGTGTTCCACTATAAGTAATTAGTGTCTTCCCACATCTTAACAACATATATCATTTGGGTTGTTGAGCTCGGGGACCCCACTATTATAGCTAGTGGATCGGTCGCGAGGGTACATGCCCTGCCACTATTATAGCTGGTGGATCGGTCGCGAGGGAAGTATTCCCTGCCACTATTATAGCCGGTGGATCGGTCTGGGCCCGACTCAACATCTTTCACTTTAAATTTTTAATAGTTTATGTATCTTATTGAGAATATTCATTTCAAGACAGGAAAATACAGTAATGTATACCAATACTACAATAACCCTAATTACCATGAAACTTGAACTCTACGTAAACCATCTTCCCATGCATACCCTAGCTCCCATACAAGCCCTAGCTCCATGTAATTAAACCCTAACTCCATGTACCACACTTCCATGTCAACCTTAGCTCCCATGCAAACCCTAACTCCACTTACCACACTTCCATGCAACCCCAATTCATATGCAAACCCTAGCTCCACGTAGATATGCTTCCATGCAAACCCCAACATCATGCCATTTCATGCAAACCTTAACTCCATGCCATTCCATGCAAACCCTAGCACCATGCCATTTCATGCAAAACCCTAACATCGTGCCATTTTATGCAAACCCTAACATCGTGCCATTTCATGCAAACCCTAACTCCATGCCATTCCATGCAAACCCTAGCACCATGCCATTTCATGCTAAACCCTAACATCATGCCATTTCATGCAAACCCTAACACCACATTGTTACACTACCCATCATTATTTTACAACCCTAACATGCATGTCTTAAGGCCATATCATACAATAAGGACATAAACATACACATAATTCTCATGCCACAGTTTATTCATACCAACATACTTCAACTCTATAATCATGCCACATGCGCAATAATTAATAATAATGAACATCAAATACATGGCATATAAAACACATAGTGCATACAAACACATAAATGGCCTTAGTAGACCCTTACCTAAAATGTCACCGGTCTTGGTGCACGCTCCTATTCCGCTTGAGGGATTTGATTGGGTTCGCCTATTATATCAAAGCATACTAGAATTAGACTCTCTTATATAATTTTATTATCCTCTAACTTATTCCAAGATTTGGTTTTTAATTAAAATACTACTACTTAATAATTAACTATAGAAACTATTACTTAAAAATACAAATGAATTATTATTTTCATTAGAAGAGGGTGGTGATCTAAGGGTTTCTACCCTTCACCAAAATATAATGAGAGTATAATAATGATGATGATAATAATAATAATAATAATAATAATAAGGTATGATATAATTAATGATACTTTTATTAGTAGAGTATTAATGTTATTAATACCAAAATTATTAAAATTATAAGGTGGATTTCGAACCACCCTAATTTAATAATAATAATGCCATTAGAAATTTTAATAATGATATTAACATTATATATACTTATAATATAAAGTTAATAAAGATAATAACAATAAAATAATTATAAATAATGTTCAAAATGTTAATAATATTACTAAAAAGTAAAAGGGCGAGGAACAATTAAAATTTTAGGTTTCTGACCCTCCGGAAATAATTACAAAATGAATTAAATAATTATACTAATAATAATAATATTAATAGTATTATTAATATTATTATCAAACATTTAAAAATTCAATTAAATAAGAAAAGGCCGAGATTAATAATTCATCTTACTCAATAATACTCCTAGACCAGTCAACAAAATTTAGAAATTAGGATACAGTTGATAACAATAATAATAATAAAAATAATAAGTATAATAATAATAATTAAGGTTGAATTAACACTAAAATTTAGGATAAAAATAGAATAATTATCAATAAATCAAAAGGTCCAGGGTTTCACCTTGAGTCGGAGGGTATGGGTGGAACCGGAGGTGGTTCCCGGAGGTGGCCGGAAAATGGATCTAAGAAGGGTAAAAATGAATAAAAAGAGGTGAGAGGGGAGGAGAAAAATAAATTATGTTTATAGGTCAGTGGAGGAGCCTTAGCAGGAGTTATTGGTTGGCTTGGGAGGTGTTAGAAGCGGCTGATGTGGTGGTGGAAGGTGGTTCAAGGTCTCGAGGTGAAATTTCTTGGCGAGACAACTAGCCAACTTTACACGATTATGGAGGCTTTTACAAGGTGAATCGAAGGTTGTGGATGGTTTAGTTAATTATAGAAAGTTTTAGTGAAGAGATTGGGATGAAGAGAAGGCGTTGAAGTTATCCAAAGGTGGAGCAAGATTCGTCTAAAGGAGCAGTGGCGCACAGTTGAGACTTAGGGTTTCGGGGAAGGAAAAATCCCGAACCCAGGCTATAAGAGAGGTATTTATAATCTTGGAGGTTAGGTTTGAGTCGGGGAAGTTACCAGGAATTGAAATTGGGTGGGAAAATGGGTTATTTGTGTTGAAGGTCGGGCGACAACATTTTGAAAATTTCCCGACCTTCGCGAGGGAAATGGGGGAGAACGTGTGGAGGAAAGGAATAGTGGGGCAATTCAAATGAAAAAGTGTGTCGAGAGGGAGAGAATGAGCGGGAGAAGGGCCGGTCACGCCACGTGTGGTCGGCGACGCCATTTTTGGGGAGAAATGGAGGTGCTGGCGGTTATGGTGTCGGGCTAGAGGAAGAAGAAGAAGGTGGGGGTACTAGACCGGGTGGTTTGCGGGGGAGAAAAGAAAGAAAAAGGGAGGGAGAACGGGCGGTTCAGCGCGAGGGTGAAGAAGATTAAATGAAACGATGAGTTTTGGGTGCAAAACGAAATAAAGAACGACATTTCGGGCCGTCGGGCGACGATAAAGAAAATGAAATAAAACACGGCGTTTAAGTGGGAGAAAGAAGTCAAACATGGCGTGGAGAGAGGGAGGGCGGCGACGACGCGCGGGCTGGGCCGCGCTGAAGAAAAAGGAAAGAACAAAAGGAATTGGGCCGCGCAACAGGCCCAATTCGGCAAAGAAGAAGAAAAAGAAAGAAAAGGAAAGAAAAAGGAAAAGAAAAGAAAAGAAAAGGAAAAAGGGAAAAAGGAAAAGAGAAAAAGGAAAAGAGAAATAATTAGGTTGGGTCAAATTAAATAAATCTGAATATTTAGGATATTTAAAATTAATAATATTTAAATAAAATAAATTTTAAATCCCTTTTTATGCTAAAATAGGGTTTTTAAATTTTTTTTTTCCAAAATTTCCATTTTAAATTAATAAATCACTCAAATTTTATTTAATTTAATTATTTATAAATTAAATTTAATTTGAAACTATTTTATCTTTCTTAATTTAAATAAAATAAATTATTTAAATAAATTTCCAAATTAAAATCATTAATTAGATAATATGCCCAAATTTCCTTTACCTAACATATTTATAAAATTTCTTATTAATTTGCCCTAATAAATTTCCTTTTATTTTAATAAAATAATTTATTAACCTAAATTTTCAAATACAACCTTATTTAAATATAATATTTAAAATTAGAAAATTTTGGGGCATTTCAGTAAGGCACCCAAGATAATAGAAGAGAAAAATACTAGAATAGTACCAAGTGAATACTAAGCCTAGTTCGGATAGCTACCCCAAGTGGTACAAGTTTCAACTCAAGATCTTTCACTTTAAGTGATTAATAATTTATTTAAAGATTTAACCAATCATAAATCAAGCCTACATAATAGCACTTAAATCACTTCCATTTACACAATAAAGTTCCATTGTTATATTCATTCCAAGTGTCATTAAAGCCAATTAATTTCAAGTAGCATTAAAGCTGATCTAGTCCAAGTGGCATTAAATCCAAACCAATCCAAGTGGTATTAAAGTCTATTGATTCTAGGTGGCACTAAAACCAAACCTATTCAAGCGGCATTATAGCCGATCCAATTTATGTGGCATGAAAACAGAATAATTTTAGGTGGCTTTAGAGTCTAGTAATTCCATGGCATAAAAAAACACAACATAAGGTACCATATAATTTCAATCCATACTAAACTACGAATACACTTTTTTAAAATGATTACAATTTATACACATTAGAACATACTCTAAAATCACCAAATATTTCATAATTTGCTGACTATGTTAACCACATAATCATGATCAACCCTTCACATACTCAAATACATATAATATTCAAGAAGCATACTAACATGGGTTCTCATTGAAGCTATAAACTCATACATACAAACAATTACCATTCAAGAACATAGAATATGCCTAACATAATTAAATAATAAATAAGCATACTCATTACCTTCAACTCCAAGTAGACATATATTCCATGATTCTATCATAAGTAAAGGTAAATAATGACTTACCTAAATCTAAAGCTGGCTAAGCAAATTAAGAAAGAGGGAGAGAGATATTGAGAGCTCGACAATCTATGAGAATATTTTCCTAGATTACTGATCGATATCAGAAAACTAGGTTAGAACCTACCTTATTGATCAATAATTCAAATATTATAATTTACTCAACAAAAAGAGACACAAATAAATTTTCTTAGAAAGCATATCCAAAACATAAGATTCAAGAGTGAAGCTCTATTAAGATTTAAAACTAAATATTAACCGAATCAGGTTCAACATATATTGCTTAGGGCATTTCAAATTGATTTGTAAAGCCAAGGAAAATATAATAAATTATATGTTAATTTATCATAAATGACTTACTAACCTAGTTTTACAACAAAAGAGACAAACTTACCATTTTTAGAGAACCAATCCAACTCGATAATATAAAAATATAATTCAAATAATTTTAAATCAAAACTAGTAATCTACTACACGCAAGAAATATAAGCAAATCATTTTTATAAAACCATATCTAAAATTAGGGATTTTAAGCCCAAACTTCAACCCAAATAATTTACCTTAATTACCATATATTGATAGCTTAGGACAACAATTAAACTAATTTTAAATAAATCTAGATAATTAATTTTAAAAAAATAATCTTGTCATTAGCCAATTGAATATAATCATTTCTCGAAATTAGATTTTTTAAGCCGAAGACATGAATTCATTTATTTCAAATCAACTAAACCCAATTGAAGGTGTTAGAATTAATTAAAATTATTTCAACTATTTATATAAGTTTAATTTTAAAAAAGAAACCATACAAATGACTAATTACATAATTTCATTTAAAATCTAGGGTTTTATGCCCAAAAATATAATTTGATTAAATTTTATTTAGATTGAATTTTCATAAATGTAATTAGACATACTTTATAGCATATTATATAGTCAATTGATCAAAATAAATAAAAGAAATACCTAATTTAGCACATTTAGGGTTTTTGAGTCTGAAATACAAATCCTATCAATTATTGCTAAAATATATAAATTTATAGTTCTAAATTGCAATTAGATGTATTTTATGTAAATAATATAATCGATTGAATAAAATAACTCAATTACACAATCCAATTTAGATCCGCAAGAGTTTGGACTTATAAATCCAATTTCGATCAATTCCACACCACTTTCCAAATTCACATTTCCAACATAAAATTAGATATATTTCAACGCATAGTGTAAAATCAAGTGAGTGAAATACCTCAATTATATAATTCAATTTCATAGCACACGAATTTGATCAAGAAATCTAATTCTAATTAATTCCGCATAAATTTCTCAAATTGATAATTTCAATATGAAATTATATACATTTTACAACATATTGTGTAATTAATTTATCAAAAATAGCTTAATTAGACGAATCCAAAAAATGTGGATATAATTAGGTAAAATTTTTGATTTTCACAAATCAACCATGTACGCTATAATTAACCACTCTAAGTCAACCATACAACATATATATAATTAAACAACCAATTTAGCTTATTATAAGTTAATTCATACCAAATTAATCAAAACAAAAGTTAGGGTTTTCAAAAATTTATACCAAATAAAGAATTACAAATTGGGGAGAGAGAAGACCAAAGAAATCCGCTGAAGGTTGACCGTTGCTCTTCAGCAATCAACTAGGCACAACTAGTACACCAGAAAACCAAACAAATCACGGAATCCTACCTCGTCTCTAGGGTAGATACCCCTAGAAAGAAACCATTTCTCAAGGTCTTCCACTTTACATATTAGTATTTTAGAAGGTGATCACAGATATCACATTTAACACGATCATCCCCATTTCCATAATTATCCATTTTTCCTTTATTTTCAATTACCCAAGTCAACGATATGGTCAATAGTCCAAAACAAGGTCAATGTCAACACTAATAGTTGCATGAATTTTAGCAAAAATATAAAATTAGCGGTATCTACTAAAACTTATTAGGTCTTGCTAATTAAACTTACATACCTAAAAATAATACCACAATTATGGAGTTAATATATATTAGATAAAATAATTATTATAATATAAAAATATTTATTTTTCTAAAATTACCAAAATACCCTTACATTTAATATGGGTACCAAATATTTGTTAAAACTAAATTACCTCACACTGCGCATGTAGCATGAGCAGTGTGCACGAAGAAGGGGGTCAGGCTTGAGGCTGGCTGGGGTGGTGTTAGTTAGTGGTGGGTGGTGGAGGGTAATAGCCATAGGTGTGGTTGGCTATGGGAAAGTTGGTTGTGGTGTTGCAGTCGGTTGGTTTGGTTTAGGAGGAGTGTGTCGAGGGAGAGTAGTGAGGTGTTGGGTGCTAGCCTGGAGGCTGTAGGCCGACAGGGGTGAGTGAGTTGCAACTACGGTGGCTGTTGGCAGTTGTAAGATAATGCACAGTAGGGTTGGGTTGGGTTTGTGTGGTGGTGCCGACGAGGATGATGGTGAAGGTCAATGGCTAGGGAGCTGCTCAGGCAGGTGGGGATGGTGCTGGCTGCAAGGTGGTGGTGGCTTGAATAGCAGAGGGTGGAGGTTGGGATAGTTCTGTCATGCAAGGAAGGAGGCGGTTTTTCTGGTTGGGGCGCTACGGTATTAGGGGCTGGGAAAATCAAACTAAATAGAGAGAGTGAAGGAGTTGGGTGCACGGGCAGAGGGTTGTTTAGTTGGTGAGGGAGTGTCATGCGTGAGTACGTATAAAATAAAGAGGTGCTGTGATTACGTAATGGGTTGAGTGAGGTAAGAGGCAATAGGGAAAGTAGGTAGTAGATGTAGAGGGGTTGGTAGGTAGGATAGAGTAGAAAAATATATATTTTATGTTTTTATTTTAGATTTTGTTTGGGTAGATTAGGGTACCGGATAAAAAAATAATTCAAAAAAAAATAATACGAATTGGGATAGGTTTAATAGAATAAAAAAAAGTAAAATAATCAGGAATAAATTTTAAGGATTTATTTCGGGTTATGGGCAAGGTTATTAATAAAATAATTAAGATAAGATTTACGAGATTAAAATTAATAGTCCACTTTCTATCTAATTTTAACCTGATTAAATTTATATCTAAATCATTGTAATAATACATGTAATAATAACACATTTAATACTAAGCTTTATAAAATAATCATTATCACTAATCACACATAATTAATAGTTATAATTAAGGTTCCTCAAAATGGGGTATTACGGTGGTAGCGTGACCTATAGTTGTGCGTTGTTGCTGCTTGCCCATTGTTAAAATTATAAAATTGGTCATTTGTATGGTTGCTTTTCTAGAATTGAATTTATAGAAATAGTTGAAATGGCTCTAATTTCATTCCAACACCTTCAATTGGAATTAATTAATTTGAATTTGAGTTGTGTCTTAGGCTTAAAAACCCTAATTTCAGAAAATAATTAACTTAAATTGATTACTCGTAATATTATTTTGTTGAAATTGATTATCTAGATTTATTTAAAATTAATTTAATTATATTTCTAAGCTATCAATTTGAGATAATCAAATTTAATTAGTTGGGTTGTAGTTCGAGCATAGAAATCTTAACTTTTGGAAATAGTTTTATGAAATGATTTGCTTATGCTTCTTTCACCTAGAAAATTACTAGCTATGATTTAAAATCATTTAAATTGTATTTTTTTATTATCGGGATTGGATTGGTTCCCTAAAAATGGTTGGTTTGTCTCTTTGGTCATAAACTTAACTAGTAATTCATTTTCGATAATATTAACTTATCCTTTATTGTTATATTCTTGGTTTTCCAAATAAATTTGAAGTGCGATAAGTGATATGTGTTGAGCCTGATTTGGTTAAAATTAACCTAATTGATCAACTCTAATGCTACCAAGAATCGATTGGCTTTAACGCCACTTGGATTGTATATAATTATAGAACTACATTATGTTGTTGGAAGTAATTTAAGTGCCTTCATATGGGCTTGATTTATGATTGGTTAAATTTTTAAATAAAATGTTAATCACTTAAATTGAAAGATCTTAAGTCGGGACTTCTACCACTTCGGGTAGCTATCCGAGTAAGGTTTGATATTTAATTGACACCATTCTACTATTTTTTTGTTATGTGATCCCAGTAGGGATGTAAACGGGGCAGATAATACCTGAACCCCGACGGATTTTACCCGACGGATATGGATATGGATATTAATAAACGGATATGGATACGGATATGGGTAAGGGTTAAAAATACCCGACGGGTTCGGGTACGGATACGGGTACGGGGTATCCATATCCGTATCCGTATCCATATCCGTTTCTATATCCGTACCCGTTTACCCATTATATAGTTACCATTTTACCCTTAACTTTTTATATAAGAATAGTTTATAATTTGAAATTAAATTGTCATTTTACATTAACCCTACTTTGAATATAACACTGATTTCAATTTTCAAATAAAATTGTCTCGTGACTCTTCGGTCTTCACTGACCACTGGCACTGTTCACTGTCTCTCCCAGAGTCCCAAACTCCCGCTCTCGCCTCTTGTCTCTTCTCGTGACTCTTCACTAACCACTGTTCACTCAATGTCTCAGTCACTCTCCCCGTCTCCCGTTGCTCTCGTCTCGACGTCTCGTGACTCTCGTTGATGCCTCGATGTTGGAATTTGAGCCTTCTATCTGTCGAGTGTCGAGACTCGAGAGCTGACTCAGCCGAGAGGTGTTAAACACAGGGCCACAGGCACAGCCGCACAGGACCACCGCGCACAGGCTCAGTTGCGCCCCTTGGCCGTCGCTCGACTCATTCGCCGTCGCCCGTCGGCCGCCATCCATGTCTCCACTCTCCAGTCTTCGTTGTCGTCTTCAAGTTGGAGTAATCAAGGTTGGATTCGTCTCCGTTCGTCAGATATGAATGCTGGACAATTGGAGGATAGGAATCATGACAATACAACGAAGTACAAAGGCGACAATGTTGTTGCAAATGAAACCACCAAAGCGTAATTTCTTTCCATGTTGATCTAGTCATGTTGTGGTGTGTAAAGCTCATCTGTATATTATTTCTTTGTGTACGAACCTTGAACGGTTTAATGGATATGAATCATAGTCTTTTTGAAGTAACATTACAATGCTTTTGTGTTTGCATGTATTTATGTGTTTTACAGTCATCTGAGATAAAGCGAAATGATTCAACTTTAAGACTTCTGAAGGTCTCCCCTTTTCTTTTTCTTTCGTGAAGCTCGACAAAGGAATGATCATTGTTTGGTGCGTTTTATTTCAGTTTTTATCCAAGAAATCAGATTAAGAGGCCATGAAAGTTGTGGGGCTAGGTTAAAGACTTTATAAAGGTTTTTTTGGTAGTTTATTGTGAATTTGCGAAAGAATAAATTTAAATGGGTAACGGGTAATGGGTTTACCCGCTGGATAACGGATTATTTATTGGTTATTTATAATTTATTGGGTAAACGGATTATCCATCGGGTAACGGTTATCCGTCGGGTACGGATATGGATATATTAGCGGATATCCGTTCGGGTTTGGGTACGGATATGGATATAGATTTCTTAATCGGGTTCGGGTATGGATATAGTATACCCGATCCGAACCCGCCCCGTTTACATCCCTAGATCCCGGGTGCCTTACGAGGTCCAAAGAAGCTCTCTTCTACTTTATAGGTGTCTCAATATATTTTGTCCCTATAAGAGGCACACATACTTAAGTAATTAGGTGTCCAATTTATTGGTGGTCATGTTACGTTTCTAGGCGGGCCAGCTAGGACCAGTACCATTAGAGTACTAGATTAGTTCTTATGATCTATTAGAGTCTCCTTCCTCGAGATAATATAATTATATGGTTGTGATCACGATAATTAAATATAATAATCAATTATTTTCTCTCTTTCATGTGATTTTTATTTCATTATCCTAAGCATGTCGCTCATTTTTCTTTTTACAATCATGCTACCATATGACACCTATCCTTACTTAATGATCACATGATCTCTTATTTAAACTGTATATGGGCCTTACGTGCATGAATGTTATCTTCTAGGGCAGTTGCGTTACTCAGCATGCGATTATGATTCCTTGTATGCTTGTACCCTATGTGTTGTTATGTCTAGTTTTATATTCATAAGCATGAATCCATGAATACATGTTTTATTATATGTATCACATGTATAACTAAGCATAAGTTACTGTATGAGTGGAATGGTGTATGCATTACATGTATAATTAAGCATGAGTATTGTAAGCTAAAGATTACTATGTCTTATGTGTATCATATTTCCTCGCATAAGTTAGGTAGTCGTGTTTTACTTAGTATTGGACCCATACTGATACTACTTTAGTTGAATGGGTCCTACAACGATCCACTAATGGTGGAGAGAAAACATCTTGTGTAGGCTTGAGATCAGAAGTTATTGGTGGGTTGAAAGCTTTGCTTTAAGAAAGTAGGCAACTAGGAGTTTTATCCCTTAGAATTTTTCTTTATTTACCTGTATTTACTTTTATAATTTTGAAGTGTTGTATTAAAATTTTAAGGGTGTCGTAATTGAATTTTAAGTTTCCATTACTTTGATAAGCTTTTAAGCTTAAGGGTTATTTCATATGTTTTATGTTGATTTATTTAGTGATGATTTTGTTTAGTGAATTTGTTCACTTACCATCTTCTAGTGGATATCTCCTTGTGGAAGTTTATCCTTATGGCATAGATGTTGTTCGAATTTTTTTTGGATAGATTTTAGCTTTACATTTAGCATGAAATAGATGGTGAACATTAATCTTGTGTTAGGTGTGGCAATAACATCCCCATTTTCTATTTTAGGTTATGCATTATTTCTTTAAACGAAATTTTTCAGAAGTAAATTTTGGAGGTGTTACACACACACACACACACATGATATTTCTAATATTAATATTAGAACTAATAATCATTGAGATTTAGTTGAGTAGTTAAGACTAGTGCCTTGAAGAAACAAATTTACCAATAATTTTTATGGGAATATTTTGATTTATTTTAACCATTTAGCTTGATTTGTGGAATTTATGTAACTATTTAAAGGACTAGCTTATAGATATCACATATTTTATGTTCTAACTTGCTTTTCTTTTCTTTTCTTTTTTCTAAGCATAACACTTTTACTATCATGGTAAAAAAAAAGTGTATGTAATTTTGTTATGTTGTAATTGTAATCCCTCGTGGGAAAATTTCTATCCTCTGACTTATGTTTGTCAAATCCTCCCCATTTATGAAATGCTCCCATTTAGTTTTTTATTTTCATTTTTATGGATCTTGAAATAGTCAGAGATCTAATATGGCATGTGCATATATGTTTGTATTCATCAATGCTTTTATATCCATATTAAATCATGCTATACATATGCATATGTACATACATACATACATACATACATATAGATATATCATATCTCTAATATTAATGTTAGAACTACAAATCATTAAGGTTTAGTTGAGTAATTAAGACTAGTTCCTTGAAGCAAAATTTTACCAAAAATTAGTATGGGAATATTTTGATTGATTTTAACAATTTACCTTGACATGTGGGATTTATGTAACTAGTTCAAATGATAGCTTTTAGATACCACATATTTTATGTTCTAGGGTCCTTATCTTATCTTTTCTTTTTCTTAGTATAACACTCTTATTGTTATGGTAAAAATTGCATGTAATTTTTTTGTGTTGTAATTGTAATCTTAGGTGGAAAAATTTATGTGCAATGAATTATGTTTTTCAAATCCTACCTATTTATAAAAAGGGTTGCATTTAATTTTTATTTTGATGGATCTTGAATTAGCTTGAGATAAAGTATAATGAGCGTATGTATGTTTGTATTCAATAGTACTATTATATCAATATTCAACCATGCTGTATATATATATATATGATAATTTTATTATTATATATACTCATATGATAATTCTAATAGTACTATTAGAACTAACAATCGTTAAGTTTTAGTTGAGTTGTTAAGCCCAAATCCTTGGAGAACAAAATTTAACTAAAATTTTATTGGAAGATTTTGACTAATTTTAACCATTTTCCTTGACCCGTGGCATTAACATTACAAATCAAAATACCAGCTTCTTGATACCACATATTATATTTTCTAATCTCCTTTTTTTTCCCAAGCATAACTTATTTTGGTTAAAAATATGATACATAATTTATTAGGTTGTAATTGTAATCATTAGTGGGAAAAATTTTGTTTGTAAAGTTATGTTTGAGAAATCCTACCCATTTATAAAAGGTTCCCATTTATTTATTTATTTTGATGGATCTTGAATTACCCTGAGATCTAATATAACGAGCATGTATATTTTTTTTGCTTTGCGGTACTTTTATATCCATATTGAATGTGCTATATATATGACGATTTTGATATTATATATACATATATAATAATTATAATATTTCTATTAAAACTAACAATCATTGAGGTTGTTGAGTAGTTAATGCTAGTTCCTTATAGAAAATATTTTAATAAAAAAAAATTATGTGAAGATTTTGGTTAATTTTAACCATTTACCTATGACAAGTAAAATTTATGTTACTAGTTAAAATGCCTTAAAATTCTATTTACAGACTAACATAATCATTAAAACTTATTTTAATCACATACAATATCAAACTTCTAACACATTTATGATAAGGGATCAAAATAATTGGTGTAAGGTATATATAAATCTATTATATTAGTATATTTATTTATATTGACTGGTGGTTGTTATTAATTTATAGAATCATTATCTAGTGAGCATTTATTATTCACATAGTATTTCTATTTATTAATCACTATCTAAGTAGGACTACATTATCAAACAAGACCACTTACATCAATAAGCGCACAATTAAGATATAGACACCCTCACACACAGATATATATGTACTCACACACACACACACACACACACACACACATACACAGCTTGAACGGAGTATGAATAGAAATTCTATGTGAATAATAAATGCTCACTAGATAATGATTCTATAAATTAATAACAACCAGTGGTCAATATAAATAAATATACTAATTTAATATATTTATATATACTTTACACCAATTAGTTTGATCCCAAAATTTCCACTTATCTAAACTCATCATATTTATGTTAAAGATTGACTATACATACATACATACATACATATATATACATATATATATATAGGGGGATCACATACAAACCCTCTCTAATATAAAAATATAGAAACCAAGTTTAACCTTTAGATTAATATTTGATCAACAATCAAGATTTAATAAATACCTAACCAAAAAATAATCTAAACCCTAAACCTTAAATCAAAACCCTAAATCCAAAGTAATAAACCCTAAACCTTAAAACCTAAAAATTAAACATTACACGCTAAACCCTAAAACCTATACCTATACCCTTACCCCAAAACCTTAAACCCTAAACCCTAAACCCTAAACCCTAAACCTTAAACCGATAACCTAAACTCTTTACGAATAACCTAAAACCTTAACCAAAAACCCTAAAACCAAAACCCAACCCTAAACTCTAAACGTAAACCTTAAACACTTAAATTAAACCATAAACCTTTAACGTAAATCCTAAACCCTAACCTCTTAACTTAAACCCTAAACCTTATGCCATAAACCATTAACCATAAACCCTTAACTTAAGCCCTTAACCCTATACCATAAACCATAAACATGAACACTTAACCCTAAGCCATAACCATAAGCCCTTAACTTTAAACTCTAAACCCTAAACCTAAAGCTTCAACTAATTCCTAATTTAACAAACCTCATTATATATTTAATGTGTAATTATTTACCAATTAAGCATTCAATTTTCACTATCTGCCACCACCAATGGGAATTCCAAACTTGACTATTAGAAAGCATTGATCTAGCCCTACTCTGCATCATTTTGCAAACAATTGAAAATGAAGTTGGTTAGGTGAGCAACAAAAAAGTAGCATAAATGATACTTTCTATCACACTCAATTGGACGAATATAGCCTTTATAATCACCAAAGATACAAAATGAGAAGAAAAATGTTGAAGCATCAAGATGAATATCATAAATAATAATACAATCAAACACCATCGCCAAGATGATATAATTGAAAAATAAACATAAATTCAAGTTTAAAATTTAAAACCTCATTCTATAATTTGACTTGTCATGGTGGTCATCTAAGATCATTGATGCTAAGTCTGGTATCAATCAAGGTTGTAGTTACTAATTATAGTTTAATATGGCTTTATTTGATTAAAATATTGGCAAGAATATGTAAAAACAAGGATTAAAGGATAAAGAATATAGAACTTAACAATTTTATACTTATTTGAAAGCCGCATCTCAGGCTAATGATGGCCATTCCAAGAAAAAAATTGCATGAAGGCAGATAAAGGCCAATCAAGCAGATCTAAAAACTGTGTGAAGGGAGAAGAAAAAAGTAGGATAAAATGGAGATAAATGCTCACCATAAATTATTGCGAACAACATATCATACCGCTGGCCTTCCAATTGTGTATCTATAGATTTATTGCTCCAATCTATGGCAACAATTGCTATCTCAAGAAATAAGAGGAACATATACCCTTATATTTTTTTCAGACCATTATACACCACAACTCGAGAAAAGTAAGAGAAAATGAAGATAAGTGCTCAACAAATTGAGATTGCCATTAAGGATATTTAATAGTGGATATCGACTGATGAGGCATAGAGATTGATGGTGGAAATAAGTAGTGGAGAACATAAAAGAAGGTGTGGAGATAAGTGATGGTTGAGATGGAGGATAATGGAGATTGTAAATGGATTGTGGTAGAATGGAGGAGGACGTGAAAGGTTACTTAATACTTGTAATACCCCATAATTTTAAACCTTTTAATGTACTCTTTTGGCAATCATTGTTTAAATTTTTACGAGAATGTAATAACTCATATTTGGAATTGGAATTTTTTTATATTTATACTATTTTATTCATTTTAAGGTTAAGGAAAAACTCTCCTTTTAGTTTTAGAAGTTTTAAGAAAAACTACTATTTTCATAACACTTTTGGTAACTCGAAAGTTACTATTTTTAGAAAATAGTTATTTTCATGTTATTATGTATTGAAAATGTTTTAAAGATTGTTAGATTAGTGGTTGGACTTTTTCTACAACTTGAAAGACTATTTTAAACCATTATTTTATATAGGATAGAAAAAGGGAAAAAAATGAGAATTTCATAAACAAATATTTGAGTTTACATCCACACCCTATTTTTTGTATTTGTATTTTGAAGATTATATTCTTTGACTTAATTTTCCTCTTGTATTTAAATATAGCGTAACATCAAGGTTCTATAATTATATAATATACTTTACTTCGGCATGAATATAATATATTTTAGTGCACTCTACATTAGTTTTGGTTGGTTGGGTCGTTATATTTGATAAAATTTATATTTTTATTTATTTGTTAGTGTCTTTAATTAGAATCAACTTATTAACTTAAATGATATTATAAGACATATCTTTCTTTATCTCATTTGTGTAAATTTGTAGATAAACATATCAACATTCAGTAAATCGGCTATAACTTTTTTGTATAATAACAAAATTAAACGATTATTTTTGTGTTAAAAAGAAAAATTCAATATTTACAACTTTTTTATATTTATTTTTTCCAAAATCTAAACAAAACTCAGTGAAAAATATCCATCAATATCAGTGATAATTTACTTGTGAGATTTTATTATATCTTTCTATTCTAAAAGCCCATACAAGCCCATATCAAACCCTAATAGCTAAACTTGCATTTTTCTTTCTCTTCTAGTGTCGTGGCTTTCGTTTTATAACTCCCACTAATGTTCTTCAAAATATTGAACCAATTTATCAAGATCTTTAATTAATTCATCAAGACCTTTAATTGACTCATCAAATTATTAAACCATCTTCAAGATTATAGATTGAAGATCCAATTTTTGATCTTCTTCTTTTTCATGTGAGTTCAAGTAATAATTATTCATTTAAGATCATCAAATTTTGAAGTTATTTTGGTGCCATAGGTTCATTCTTTATGCTTGAAGACCTTATATTCTATATATAAGGATTTTACATTCGATAACATTATTTTATTTAACTTGTATACATATATTATATATGTGCGGAATATGATGTCTATAAAGTATGGATTTTTATTAATATATAGTTTTATACCTTCTTATGACTATATTTTATGCATTATGATATGTAATATAATTAGCCTAATAATTTATGGTTTTATGTTCAATTTGTGGTAAGATTAAGATTCAAATTGGCTGCAACTTTACACTATATTACAAAAATCACATATAATTTAATAATAATATTTTAGCCATCATATTACATATCAAATCGAAGCCCCAAAATTCTAGTTTTCATAAAAATTATTATAGTTTCATTTTTATTTATGTACCAAAAACACATGGGGGTTATAGTAAGGATTGGTTGAATCTAAAAAATTAGTATAATTTTCAAAATTAATTTTTTGGTGTGTTATGTTGGTTTTGACCAATGATTGGGTTTTGGGTGGTTATGTTAATACTAAATATTAATATTTGACCTAGGTTGACTAAGCTTAATCTTTTAATATACCTGTGGCTTCAATATTTTGGTTAAAGATTTGAGTTAGATTTGAAAAGTTGGTTACTCTAGTAGGAACTTTCTATTTTTGGAAAGTTATTTTTCTTTTAGAGTTTCCTAGTTAGGAAAGTTTCCATGTTTAGAAAATGAATAATAAAAGGAAGAGATTAAATGAAGAATAGTTGCTTGTGTGCTTTATGTGATTACCTTAATAAGATATTAATACTTTAAGTGGAATAGGTGGGCTTTGGGTTATTCAGAGTTGGCCTCCTAAAGTTGGGGATCGGTAATAGCCTTTCCTTTTTCTATTGTGGATATTTATTTATTTACTATCCGTGTCTAGTTAAGGCCGCTCATCTACTCTATAGGCTTCTCGAGATGCTATTAGGGGGTGTACACACTTAAGGATAGGATGACCGAGGTGATAGGTCTTTGGAATTTTGTTATCCCCTTTGGACTATATCCATTGGGATAGCCCAAGTGTGATTTCTATTCCTCCTGTGGTTGGTGGTAGGTCTTCGGACTTTTGTTATTTCCTTTGAACTATTTCCTCTGGGATGGCCTAGGTATGATATCTAATCTTCCCGTTGTTAGTGGTAGGTCTTCGGACTTTGATTTTCCAAGTGACCCACTGGTTGATTTACCTACTTAAATAATTGGAGGTTGTGATCACCTAAAGTAAAGATTAATATCTACATATTCTTTTATTCCCCTTTGGTTTTCTGACATGATTCGTTGTATATATATACACGTCTATATTATATTTCATTACACTAACGTGTTACATAGCCGTTTTCCTAGCTAACTTGTTACATGTTTTAAATGTGCTGTGATGATCCATGATTTACATTGTGAGTAGATAACCTAGTGCAGATTGAGTATGAACATGTTTAAGGTGTGGATGGCATGCATGGTGGGGAATAATAAGAGTGTTGGTTATTTTCATAGTCTTATTTATGCTTATTAATGACTACTTTCATAGATTCTGGTTGTATTAACCATTTTATTTCTATTTTACATTCTATTGGTTTTTGATGCAAGAGCATCTAATGATTCTCATGTTTCTATTGATTCTCAAGGTAAGAAAGAATTAGCTTTCTTAATAATGGAGCTAATCATTTTAAATATTATTGATAATATGTCTATGCTTGGTATTGAAAACGATTCAAGATATTCTTGCAGGTATATTACATATTTGTAAGGAGAAGACGTTAACACACAAAAAGAGACTTAATGTGTATAAGCATTCAAAGTATGCAAGGCTATGGCATACATGGGATGACACTACAATAAGATATAGTGATGTTATCATTAGTTATATTAAACTTGTTGTAAACCCTAAGTGTATTTTATGTAAGCTAGGGTTTTGTTGTAATTTCATGTATGTATTATAGTTGATTGTGTGGCTTTGTAATGTTAGTCATTAATATCATTTAGATGATGATATTATGAGTAAGTTTAGGTATTATATGGGATTAACTCAAGTGAGTTAAATGGCTTGGATTAACAAGGGAAACTCAGCTGGTTTAAGGCCTTGTAGTTGGTCTCCCTCCTTTATATAAGGCCTAACTTGTACATGCATGTAAGGAATGAAATACAAAATTTTTTGAACATAAAATTATCATGCTGAGCTTGCATTTTATCCTCTCTTTGGAGTCTCTTTCGATTAGGATAACCTAGGGTCTTTCCTTCGTCATTCAAGCGTTTGAATGATTTGCAACATTCAAAGTATTCTAATCTTCAATCCTGCAAATAACAGAGTTTAATATGCATTAAACCACCCTTCTTTTCTTCAACTTCAACCTGTGATCAACACAAACAAAGTATTATTACATCCTACGTTTCCTCTCCACCTTGATCCACATCAGTTTTGTTGAGTTTATTATATATTGTTATTTTTTTGGGTTTAGTAATAAAGATTGATGTGTTTCCTTATTTTATCTAGCATTTGTGTTGTCCTCTCCAATGGAGTAAGTTTTTTATGTTCAAGATCCAAAGTATGAAGATTGGTCGGTGGTCATTAAGGCCCAACCTAGAGATGTTTATAAGATGCCAATTATTGATGACAATCAAACATTTGAACAACAAGTTGAACACATTCAAGAAACAATGGATTTTTCTTCCCATGCATTTAGAACTTTGAACAATGAAGTTGTTTAATTCTCTCCATTACAAAGGAATCCCATTATTTAAGAAAAACTTGTTGGCAATAATGTAAAATGTCTTGAAGACTTCTTAAGTATCTTCAATAACTAATGTAGCCTATGACGATTATTGAAAGGAATATAAGTAGCATGGTAATATCACTTGTGAGCATACTTTTGGTTATTGTTGTATAGTGTTTTATATAGTTACTATGATGGATGTTTTTCTCTATTTTTGATTATGTGTTTTTCATTTTTTTGTCCTTAATAACACATCTATTAGATTTAATTAAAGTTATGGTGGGAAGAGGAGAGGTAGAGGAATGAAGAACATCATTGGGATTAATATTTAATAGCTGTGTTATTTGATGGTCACAACATCATGCAAGAAGAGTATATGTAATCTCTACCGCATACACATGAAAGTAATTTGTTTATGTATATTTCCATTTTATATTTTGCAAAAATATTCTTATTTTATATTAAATGCACTATTTTTATAAAAATATTTTATCATAGATATGACAAATATCGTGGGAAGAGGGAGAGGTAAAGGAATGAAGAATATCATAGGGGCTGGGATTTCATCAATTGTATCATCTAATGGCCACAACATCATGCAAGAAGGACATATGTGATCTTAACCGCATACAAATGAAAGTAATCTTTTTTGTGCATCCATTTTATATTTTGTAAACTATGCTTATTTTATATAGAATAAAACATTACTACAAGATTCTTTTATCATAGATATGGAAAACATGGTGGAAAGAGGGAGAGGTAGAGGAATGAAGAACATCATTGGGGTTTCATCAATGGTGTCATCTAATTAACACATCATTATGCAGGAAGGACATAAGTGATCTCATCCATATGCACACGAAGGTAGTATTTATTTTATTATAAGTGTGGTGGTTAATTTTGGGTTAAAAATAAGCTAAATTTAAAGTTTCTTACATACAATCATATGCTTCAATTGATCAAATTCACCATCCATCACTTATAGCCATAAAAGTAGAAATTTTTTATGAAGGGCAAGAAGTGACAAAGGTGCAGGACAAACATCTTCTATAGCTTCATCACCTACACCACCACATGATAATAGTGCAAAAGGTATTATCTTAATTGATTTTTATTTTTGTTTTATTCTCTTTTTCAAGTGGATGAATTTGTTGATATGTGAAATAATTACTAATTTGTAACATAATTTTTGTTGTAGAATTAACTTCAACCAAAAAGAAATTAGGACAAAGAGGAAGCTACAAAAGTTCTATACTTGACAAGAAAGATAATAGTGGAAAAAATAAGTTAAAAGTTCACACTCTCGATCACATTGTTCAAGCTTTAGGGATTAACACTCGACATGTAGTAAATTACTATAGGTATGTTGTGAGAACCAGAATACCATAAGATGCAAAGATCTGGAAGGAAATAATAGAAATAGTTGGTGAGAGAATTTTTAAGCAAATTGAGGTTTGTTCATATTGTATTATTCCTTTATGTTTTTCCTAAATTTTATATAAAAGTATAACCTAAAATCTCATTAATATTTGCATGCTTATTGTTTAGTTTTAGGAAAAGTTTCAACTAAACCTTTCCAACCATAATGCATATAAATTTAGAAAATACTATGAGGATACCATGCAAAGGGTGTTACAAATTTTGACATCTTGCTTAAGCTTAAAATATAAAAATTTTAACATAAATGAGGAACACTTGGAGAATATACCAAAATGATTGTTAGAAGATCAATGGAAGCACTACTTGGAAATATTTGCTTCAATAGACTATATTGTATGAAAATTTATTTACACTTAGCTTCATATATAGTTATCAAAACTAAGTTGCATTAATTGAATGTTAAATATTATATATTGATTTTGGGTAACATAAGTGAACCAAATCCTACAAATAAACTAAAGTTAAAATGTGGGCACACAACTTGGAACTTAACTTTTGTAGAATTTTAAGAAATACTAGTATGTCATATCCATAATAGCGTATTTAGCATTAATACCCAGTTGATTGAATCATAATAGAACCATATCACTTTGTAATATATTATATAAAGTGGTGGATAAAATATTATCAAATGGACTCAAATCTTTATTTTCACTTATTGATGATGCATAGAATGCTTTTTCTCCCCAAAGACAAAATTTGTGATCATATTGTTATGACTTGAGCGGTAGTTCACCCTTTTATGCATTCTTAGTGTTTAGATTTATACCAAAATGTGATTCTGTAGTGGTCTAGTGGATAAAGCCAAATGATCAAAATTAAACAAACAAGTTAACATTTATTTCAACAACATAATTGACAATAATACTAAGTTGCAAATTTCCTAAAAACTCTCGATGTAGGGTCATGATGAGTGTTTGGAACAACTACTATAACAATCTAATTAACATATAAATAATGAATATGGTGATTTTCTTATTTATTATTCTATTTTAGCTAATATTTAATCTATTTTACATTATTTATTCATCTAATTTCTCATTTATTTTGCTGTAATGATAGAATTCATTTGATTAATAGGGAAAATAGAGGTGTGATTCCAATTACAGATTTTATATGGTTGAGAGAACATACACGATGTAATCAAGAAATCGGGGAGTGGGAGTACTCTAAAGAAGGTGTAGGGTTGCAAAAAGTCTATGTTAGTATTTTTCTTCATCTAATTTCTCATTTATTTTGCTTTAATGATAGAATTCATTTGATTAATAGGGAAAATAGAGGTGTGATTCCAATTGCAGATATTATATGGTTGAGAGAACATACACGATGTAATCAAGAAATCGGGGAGTGGGAGTACTCTAAAGAAGGTGTAGGGTTGCAAAAAGTCTATGTAAGTATTTTTGAAACTTAATTGACAATGCTATTTTTAAGCTCTTTCAACTAGACAAAATGTAATTAGAGAAAACAAAGGCATGCTTAATATGTAACTAGAAGAATTGCGTAAACTTGTTTGGGAATCTTCTCGAGGGGAAGGCATATGATGTATGATGAGACGTTGCTCAAAATCATTTGTAACACGTAGAGTCAATATAACCATGCATGGGTCATGTGGTAGCCACTTAATAGCACCGTGGCGGCTACCAAGGAGTGTTGTTAGATTAATCGACTAGCCCCATAGATCAACATGGGTCCTTTTAGCGTATTTTTTCCTCACTCACGCGCTTACTGAGAATTTCTAAAATTTTTTGGAAAATTTTGTGGAGTACTATCCATCCTAAAAGTTACGCCCCTGCAAGCATGCTTAGCTATGGAGTTAGTAGGATGGAATCGCCAAAAGGATGGTATACCATAT
Source organism: Tamarix chinensis (assembly GCA_030549775.1). Taxonomy (NCBI): domain Eukaryota; kingdom Viridiplantae; phylum Streptophyta; class Magnoliopsida; order Caryophyllales; family Tamaricaceae; genus Tamarix; species Tamarix chinensis. The sequence continues at coordinate 48,887,203 of CM060179.1, read as the reverse complement.
TGATATAAAAACCATAGAAATCCTTATAACACTCCACTCAATTTGTGGGTATTACATTCACTCCCACTTAAAGATTACGACATCCCTATTATGCCCCAACCACCGACTATCTCATTACAGCATATCTCAAGAATCATCCTACTAGGTAGCTAATTGACTCATCCATGTTTGGCTCACAATCACAGGTTTACTTTGATACCATTTGTAATACCCCATGGGCTACTCTGGAGCACTTTTTTATTGATTAGATGGTCCCCCATATCAATAAAATTATTTTCATGGCACTTTATCCTCACTCATTCCTTTCCCGAGAAATTTATAAAAACATTTCAAAACTTTTTAGAAGGATCACCTATCCTAAAAATTATACCACAACAAGCACACTTAACTATGGAGTTTTTAAGATAGAATCACCAAAATTATGGTATATTATGTTGATATAAGTATTCATATCAATCATTATAATACTCCACTCAATTTGGGGGTATTACATATTTCCTCCCATATCAGGATATTTTCTAGGAATGGGCAATGGATAAAAAAGCTATTCAAAGCAAGCTGTAGCTAATGCTAAATATCGATAAAAACAAATAGCAATTTCAAATTTGGAGAATGAATTGGAAGAACTAAAATTTCAACACTGAAGGTAAGAAGATAATCACAAGCAAGCATATGAAACCCTTCTTGAAGAGTTTCTATGTATGTTTACCAACAATAATAATGAACCATATACCTCTCGATCATGGCATGAGGTATATATAAAGTTAATATCCATGTTCTTTCTTAATAGTTTATAATGATGATGATGATGAAGACGACAATGACGAACATAATAACAACAACAACAACACAATAACAACAACAAAACCATTGGTGCTAACTATTTTATATAAGATGTTGAAGATTGGATTGATGAACCATAATGAGACGTTTTATGATAGATCTGTAATGTATAGGTAATAAATTCATGCCCCTAATTTATTTTCCCTATTACATATCATGAGCATGTAACTAATATAATATGTCATGAGCATGCACCTATATGACTACTTGGTCTTAGTCCACTTATTTGGATATGTATATAATGTTAATTAATATCTTTTTATTGTATGGTCTAATGCACATATAGACTTTAATATGTATTACATGTCGTTGAAGTAAAAATATAGAGAAAATTTAGTTTCTAATGAACATAATATCAATCATTCAATCAATTATATGCCATAAAAAAATTAAGCATTGAATTAATGAAACAAAATCCAAAGACATAAGATAGAATCAATGAGCCAAAGTAACAATAACTTGTATTCCTAAAAATAATGACACCATAGAACCGAAAACAATAATTTGTACTCCAGAAAATGATAGCAACTTAGGAATGTAAAGGTAACTTGAGTTATCTTATTTATGAGCATATACACACGCACACACACAGACAGAAAATATTAAGAAACTAGAAGTGTAGAAGATGGTTTACGCATAGATATTGGTCTAAAATTGTAGAAAAAAAGAACTGTAAAAGGAAAAGGAAAAAAGAAAAGATATGTCATACAAATCAACATAGGACCATCATGATAATAAGCTAAATTTTCTTAATTTAGTGAGGAACTTAATGTTCTTCGAGTTTGATTACCAAATGAAGACTTACCTTGTTTGAAAATGAGGATAATTGTAATTGCATAAGGTGAACTTGAAATGTGGTTTCATTGATGAAACAAGCAGCTACCAGCAATAAAGTGCCAACCTAAGGTTATTGTTAGCTAAAAAAAAGGAATGATTTACGCCAAGTTCAGAAACATGCTTACGTAACCATCATGTTCCTGTAGATTCTAATGTGTAAGATAATTGATTATTTATCTTTCATAAATACATGATCTTTTTGCTTCATTTATAGAAAAATTGTGTTGACCAAAGTTGGAAGAATTTGTAAGTTGTAGACATTTCAATGTACATACAATTGGAAGGATTTTGATCTTCTATAAGATCAACATAATTCTAAAGAGAAACCACTAATTTCTCTATAGAAAAAATCATAAATCTCACTTGAAGAGAAAATTAGGAAGATATAATTATAAAAAGTTTCAACTCAATGCTCTATTTTCATTTTATTAGTTGATCGGTTGATTAGTGTCCTTCACATCGAGTGTACAAGTGTATATATACACACATATGAGGCCGAAACTAACCTCCATTAATTAATCCTAAATCAAGTGCACTATCAATGAAGATTTAAATAACACAAATCTGTATTATATATATAATGAGTTACAATTATAATGACAAGATATTACCAAGCTTATATAAAGTATCAAAGCTACATCGAACCTAATCATGATAATACATGGAATAATCAATAATCATGCTTGACGTCTTGTAACTTTGTTCCTATAAAAATTTGTAACCTTTTCTTTGTCATTGTCTTGCACATTAGATATAATTGGGGAATTTCTCTTATAGAAAACATATATGATACCTGTATGAATCACTTAATGAAATATTACTAGCATAATTATGAAGGTGTTTAAGATTTTCCAAAACAATTGGTACTACCTCCAAATATGTTAACTCTTAACCTTCAACACGAGAAGAAGGATATAGAGATTCTCTTGCATCATTCTCCCCTTATAATGATAAATTTTCCTCAAATTAACATCACTATAATAAACTCCTCTATAGGATTTTGGTAATTCTAATTCATAAATATTATTTCCAAATTTTCTTAAGATTTTTAAATGTTCATCTTCTCTGTGTATTTTTTCCTTTCTGAAGTTTGA